>BQNB010062088.1:0-25391 GCA_026074375.1 Tanacetum coccineum
TTAAACTTCAAGGGTAGAAATGAAAACACACAAACAAACCTCAAAACAAGTTACAATCATGTAATTTTTTCACACACCAATACTGTCACATCTTCAACCACCACCACACCGTATCTTATTCTCCGGTTCCGGCCACCAGCAGCCAAGCCACCACCACCACAAGTACGATGTCGCTATCCTCCAGCACCGGCGGCCAAGCCACCACTTACACCCTGCCTCCTTCCAATCGACCTCTCCGATCATTCCCCCAAATTAAATTCTTCGACCTCCCAATTCCCCCTAAACCAAACCCTAAAAACCATGAAATTAGTAAAAATTAAAATTAAAAGATGAGAATGATGATTTGCTGACGTGGCACCATTTGATTACAGTCAATTTGAGCTAATTTACCAGCGAAAGTCGATGACGGGAAATTCGCTTTCGAAAGGTAGTTACTTTTATTAGTTTTTATCTATTGTGCCTTAACATTTATCAAAAAATGTACTAATATGTAGTAATAATTAGCATTAGTTGATTTGTAGTAAACGTAATTTGTAATTTTGAAGGAGATCATACTATGAAAGAGGACATTCGTAATGATTTTGAAGGTTTAAAAAGTAAATAGTTAGGAGGCACTAATTATTTAGAATATGTTTAATTCATTTGACATTTTAGGGCATCAATGTGTAAACACATCATAATGTTTTAGGGCATCAGTGAGTTTGATTAGTGCATCATCATAAACATTAAGGCATCAGTGTATATGTTTAGTATAACACCTCGTGTTTTAGGTCATTGTATGACATTATGAAATTCACAATTTATTTTTAGGGTTTTACGCGTTTACTCTTAAACCGTAAACGTTAAGTTAAATCGCGTAAACTGAAAATGATCATTCAATGTAAACGGGCATTAAACGATTAAATGTTTACATCAAGCAAGTGTTATATGATTATTATGAGGATAATTAATAACTTTGTTCATCTTATTTTTATCGGCTACGTAAAATGCTTACGTTTCGTAATAAAATGCGTTTAGGCATACCCGGAAGTTCTAAAACCTAACTACGCCTAAACGAATACCCACGATTATACCCAATACTCAAAATAATAAATATAACATCACATATATATGCAATATGCCGAATTTTTGAGGATGAGACCAAGACTTTTCAAGTTTACATAATATCTAGATATTAAAGAAAAGTACTCTTACACCTTTATCAACTTGACATGTTAACCTTGACCTAGGGTTAGAAAGTAACCATGGTTAAGTTAATGAGATATTTTTACTATAAATACTCATGCATGCATAAGTAAACTTTACTTAAAATCCTTACATGCAAAATTCATTTCTTTCTTCCTTTCTTTGTCCCAAAACTCACGGCTCAATATAGCCATTTAAACAAATCCACACTTTGATTTTCTAAGATTATACAACCCTTTACACATCAATCCTAAGGTATTCTAAGGTGTTTGCAAGCATTGGTTCATCATTTGCAAGTATTAAGAAGAAAAAGTAAAGATTAGGGTTTTGGAAACCTAATCTAGGGTTATAAGCTTGAAAGCTTGGATTTCAGTCTAAACACGGGTTTAGCATTCATTTTACATCCTATACATCATCACTAAGGTTTTCTTAATTCCTTTATACTTTTATTTCTTATGATTTTATGTGTTACATGTTAAATATGGCTATAATCACCACTAATGACTTTTAAATATGTAAAATGGGTTTTTATTTGAGTTTATCAATTTATACACTTATTCTCATGTCATATGGTCCTATATATCATGGAAAAGTAAAAATAAAAGTATGTTAACCTATGGATTAAGTATAAACATGTTTAGGTTAAATTAGGGTTTTATAATGTTCCAATCTTCAACATGTGAAAATAATAAAGTAAAAGGGTTGAACTTGTTACAATGAATTTACAAGGACTAGGGATGATATTTGACTTTATTATTAATATCCGACAAGTGTCAATGTGTATTTTAAAGATTTAATAGTAAACTACGTAAGTAATAATACATTAAAACAATGTTTTATAAAGTTAAACATATAAACTACTTATGGGCTGTGGTAATTCGAATTTGGACAGTAGGTTTTGATATAATATAATAATAATACGCCTCATGACGATTCCATAATGATAAGAAACTCGAAAAACCGATCTATAACGAAAAAGATACGTTAAAAACGAGTTTTTACTACTATAAAATACTTTTAAAAAACCTATATTTTATAAAAAGTTACTAATAAAATTCAACAGCAACTTTTATTTTAAAAAATCTAAAATATGAAATAAACATTTATGATCGAGAACTAAACTACGAAGGAATCACTAAAATTGGAGTTAAAACGAATAAGTTATCACGATTACGAGTTACGCTAATTAAAACCCTAAAACGACAAATGAGTTGTTGTGAACAGTAATTTTACTATTTATCGCAGAATTTTAAAAACTTGAAAATGTAATATTTTGATCGCTCGTCTTACTACGAAGACTGGACGAAGAAACGCGAGCAAACGGGCTTAAAACGACCAAAATTAAGGTCATTTTACAAAAAGTATATTAAAAACATTTCACATTTATAAAAATTATTTTACTAAAAGATTAGTCGGTGATTATGCTATATATAATATTGAGTGGTTATCAAAGTGGCTGCAATAATTACAAGGGAGTTTCATTAATGAGGGCATCTTCGATGGCGTATCGACGATGTGTGGATTTAGGATTTAAAGTATCCTAACTCCTCGAGACTGCATGTCATGACCTCTTTAATTATGATAGCTCCCAAACGATAGCACGACGTAACTACTATAAGATTAGATTTATGTAATAAATTGAAAGTACTCGGTACTATTCGAGCCTTTAATTTAAATAAGGTCGCATCGCACGTTTTTTGCGTGACATTTAATCTGTATTATTGGACTAATCATCTCAAGGTGAGTTCATATCCCCCTTTTTAACTACTTAATTGTTTTTAACAAACTCTACGGGTGGAATTAACATTGTCTTGTTGTTACTATTGGACACAAGTGTTTTTCTAAGTGTATTTCAAAGTGTTTTAAACTCTATGCATCCAGATTTCTGCCTGAATCATTATTGCCTAAGTTTACAACTTTGACAATTAAGTCCCCTACTATATCATGAAACTTCATTGCTATTGTAGTGAGCGCGAGTGTTTTGGATAGATCTATTGGACTGACAATCCCACCTGGAATTTTCGGTCACAAGTTGACCCATGGGTGGCATTTACAATGAGAATACTTTTAGGTTGTTGGCAAGCATCCTATACATTTGGTGGCGACAAACTAGTTAAGGCTTCGGTTTCATGAGCTAGTCTATAATAAATGTTTGGACTACAAATGTGGTTTTAGAGTCTATTATTACAATCGATCTTGTGGTCCCACTCAATTACCAACAAACCATGATTTTACTCAACCTTTGTGTGACTTTTTAGCATGTAAAATTTCAGGTCCTAAGTATGAATACTGAAGGGGGGCCGTGGCGGATATCTATGAAGATGGGATTTCCTGTGTTTTATCTAAATTATATGCACTTTTTGTCTTTCATAAAACGTAAGTCATCTTTTGAAGTTTGTTTAATGTATATGTTGGAGTGTTAGACATCAAAAACTTATGGGACCTAATGTATTAACTCTGATATTTTGCTATAAATGAAATATTATCTTAAAACGTCCATTCTTGGTCATTTCCTATATCTTGTTTGTTGTACTTGAAGTAGCACCCCAATGTTACTATTCCGCTGCTACCTGATTTTGGGGGTTGTTACAGCTTGATTACGTTCTTGCCAATATGTTTGTCAACGAGTTCCCAGACTTGTAGTATGTTAAACTAATGAAGTTCTTCCTGCGTTGCTTCTATCCATGCAGAATCTGCCATTGCGTCCTTAATGTTTTTCGGTTCAACAATACTCACGGTGAGTGCGAACATACACATTTCAGGATCTGTTGCAAGTTTTCGTCTTGTTTGCACTGGCTTGGATGGATTTCCATGAACTTGAGTTAACGGGTGATCTTTTGTCCATCGGTATTCGAAATCTTGAGGTAGATTTAAGGTATGCACATTTGAACTACTAATATTGCGTGAGGAAGACTCAACATTTTCTTGTACCGGTGTACAGAAAGGATTGGTAAATTCTGCTTGATTATCGTTGTTTTCCTCAGCATGAACATTTGTTGGAGTTGTCGGTTCTGATGTAGGTTGAATATGCGTTGAAGGTAGTGTGTCTTTTTGAATAGAATTGTCGGTGGGAGAAGAAGACTTGTTGACACGAGAAAAACCATCATTGAAAAATTCATCGTACAAAGGACCGAAAAGAAGATCCAACTCATGTTGTGATGGAACTGTTGTATCTGCTGAAGGAGAAATATTTTGTAGTTCTGGTGCGGGGTCAGGGTTATCATAATTTTGAAGCCTTATGTCGATGGGGAAAGAGCTGTTAAGTGTCATTAGCAACAGATGTAACTCTCAGACATCTCCTTGATCTATCAAATCTGAGATGGATGGATTCAACTACAAGCTTGTTCTCTTGTTGCAGACACATAATCCCTTTGCCTGAGTGGTAATATACCCACCAAAATGCATGGATCCTCTTTTTCTATTCCTCTTATCTAAGGTTTTCACCCTCTCTGGTTAGGGTAAAAAGGCAACCTAAGATGTGAAGGTGGTTTAATTGAGGGTTTCTGTCATTAATGATGTGATATGCCGTTTTCCTCATGAGTTAGACGATGATGATATGTTTTTTGCGATAGCATGCGTTGCAATTGCTTTAGCCGAAAAGAATAAAGGAAGTTTTAGAAGCTAAAAGCACCGTTTCGAGCACCTCAACAAGAGTGGCAGGTTTTTGGTCTTTCGACAACGCCAATCTGTTTCAGAGGTGTTCGAGGTGTAGAAGATTTGATGCTCAATGCCTTCTACTTTAAAGAATGCATTAAGTTGTCTTTTTAAGGAACACCAGTGCACTCTGTCAGTGCGAACAGAAATTACAGGGGCTTGAAGATTTCTTTGATCATCGAGAGAAAGTCTTATTTAAAACGTTCGGGTGTTTTCATCCTTGGAACGTGAGAAAGAAGTTCCCAATATAATCTGATAGTCCATCGACAATTACCAGAATATATCTATTCCATTTATGCTAGCTAACCCACATGACCACATAAGTCCATATTAAGCAAATTTAACCGTCCATTTTAAACTTGGAACAGTCTATGACTTTGAATGAACTTTCATTTGACTTTACTCACTTCACAGAGGAAACATAGTTGATCCTTGACATACTTCAGTTTTGGTAAACCAATCACAACATCCTCTTTGAAATCTACTCTCATTGATGTAGTCTGATTGCTGAGAGACGCGAGTAAAACGCTTAGCGTGCGATGCGCGCGAGCGCGAAACCAATGCTTGACGTTGGTGCATAGCTGTTAGCCATGGAGATATAGTTAGAAGTAATGATTGTTGGGTTTCTAAGAAAATTGTATAGAATCAGTTCAGGATTACCGTTAGTAAAGATCATTCCCTGAAGAATCTCTAACAAAACACATAGATTTTCCCGTAATGCAACCTCAAATCCGCATCACATAATTGACCACCGATGAAATGAATTGTAATTGAGAACTTCGAACGTATAAATCCCTGTTGAATCGTAATATTTCTTTAAACCAAATCTCCATAACCAAGAATTAGAGCAATTGATCATTACCAAAACGAACGGTAACCTCAAATGAATTCTTTCATTAAAATTACACAGCAGTGATAGATTACCCATTACATGATACTTTTGCATCCCTAGTTAACACAATGAATAGGATGATTGTACAATCTGCAAGAGAATTAGAGGATGATGGAATACATAACAAAATTAGATTTCTAAAGTGGTATCGGTGAGTTTTAAGACATTAGTTATCCTAGATACATTATCTATGGCAAAACTAACTGTCTTAGTCACGCTAACCCTTTCATTCCGTCACACTTTCGTTCCTAACTTTAGGTACCCATTTCCTTTTTGTCTTAGGAACCCATGTATATGCTGATGGGCATTGTTGTGCTATCCATCATTTCCACGCCTTACTAGTCTTCTTATACAACATCCTATAGTAACTCTTTGAATTTGTGATAGTGGATTCTGATGCAACTGTTTTCTTATGGGGTGTTGCAACAAATTTGTTCGCTTGACTTTTGGGTTTTCTAGTACTAATAGGCACTACATTAGGCTTCTTAGTTCTAGCATTCACGTCTTTCAAAAACATAGAAACACAAGCATCATGATTCGCATTAAACACACATTTTCCACAAGTAGCACAAACAGCATTAACATTCAAAGTTCTGGAATTTAAACTGTCATTACACGCAGTTACAGACTTTGTTTGATTAGAAATACTAGAAATCCTAGGGTGTTCTTCTACTTTAGTCTTCTTAAACTTCACATGACTAGTGTTTGGCACGACCTTATCTTTCATTTGATTGCTCCTAGGCTGTGGTCTGCTAACATTAGTTTTGTGAGCTACTCCTGTAGATGTAGATACGCGAGGATTAGTATTCCTAGAAGTCTGATTCAACTGTGGTGCTCTAGTTTGTGTGGTACTACTTGCAATTCGATACATGCCTGGTTTAATCACATTTGTGTTTCTTACAGCTTGCGTTGCTGTTTGAGGCAAATTCTGTGGAGTGACTGGTTTTGATAAACCCTCTGACTCATTAGTTTTTAAAACCGACTTTTTCTTTGCAAAATATTTTCTCTCAAGAGAGTCTGAAAAAGGAGCCGGTTTTCCTAAAACTGATGGTTTTGGAATCCTTTGAGCATTTGGTTGTCGAACAACAGATGGTTTATCAAACTTAGTGTCCACAGATTTTCCTTTGCATTTTTCAATGAGTTTCTTTAACTCACTTATTGCAATGTTCTTGTCTTGCAGTTGAGCTTTCAAATCTTGTATTTCAAAATATTGTTCACGTTCCTTTCGAAATACATTTGACGCCTTTTCTTTGCAAACTGTGTCATTTTTCAGTTGTTCTTGACATTCTTGTAAAGCGATTTCAAGAGAAATTGAGTGTTTTTCTAATTTAGCAAAACTCTGTAAAAGCTCAGTGTAAATCTCTTTACTTACAAATTCAGTTTGTTCAGAAAGCTTTTGTGCAAGACAGTCACATTCCCTGACTTTATGAAGATATAAGCATTGTAATTCAGTGATCTCATCTAAATCAGATGAAGATTGCAAATAAGAACACATAACATCTTTAGACACACATTCTTGCAAAAGCATATCATACATGTTGGAAAATTCTGCCTTATCAGATTCAAGTTCATCAAGTTCATCTTCAAGAGATTCAACGTACTTTAAATCTGCATGCATTTCTTGCTTAAGTTCATGTACAAATGCGAAACTATCATTCTGAGTCTTAAGGGCAAGGGGCATCAAACATGTCTTAACTAGGATTTCCATATCTTGCGCAGTTGGGTTACGAAGATGAAGAAGGTCGTTTGAATGTTTTACCCATGCTTGATCGATAGTTTCTTTCAAATGATTAATGTTATTCGTCATGACATTGTATGCTTGTCTACTTTTGCTTATTGATTTTGACACTGGTAAGAAATCGATGTTTTTGAAAATATTTAGTTTTTGTTTTCACAATGATTTCTTTACATTTTCTTTCTTTTGCTTTGCCTGTGCGAACTGAATTTCATAATGCTGAGTCGGGGGGTTTAAAAATTTCATAAAGACTATTTAACTTTGTGTAGTCAAAAGGTTTCACTAAGTCTTTATTCAATTTTGATCGACTCTCTTCTTCAAGAGTCAGAGTCTCTTCCCTATCGGGGACGGTCTTGTTGCAGGCTCAGAATGGTCTGGTGGGATCCATACAAAACAGGGTTTCTCATATTGAGCCCTTTTGAGGATACATTAGATCTAGCAAAGGGTAGGTTCTTCCATTAATTGTAGGGCATTTGGGTGTAACCATATGAATGGTTTGGATTGATTACTCCTTTTGTTAACAATTTCATTCAGAAGCTTTAATTGGTTTTCCACTGAAAATTCATTTTTTCAATATCTTTGCATTCCTTTAAGCTTCAAATCCGTTATGACCTTTGTTTTCTCTTTGACAAGACCTTCGTAATGTGACTTTGTTAAAAGACTCTGTTTGACTAACTCATCGTGTTTCTCTTTGACAACAGAAATTTCGTAGGCTTTAACTTTTAAACCTTCTTTTATGTCAATTTCTTTTTGAGCTAATAGTCCTAGAGTTTCATTTAAACTTTGTTTCAAGTTTGTCTTAGTCAAACTGTACGATATTAAAAAGGCCTTGTTACCTTCTCAAACTCAGTCTGTTTATTTTGATGTGGCAAAATAAGCAACTATCCAGAATTACTATTAGATTTCCCCCCCATTAGAGTTCTACTTGTTTCAGCAAGTATAGATTTGCAACTCAGTTAATTCTTGAGTCAAATCTTGCATTTTCTTTCTTTAATTGCTTTTGATTTCATTTTTATTTTCATCGACATCAAGCTTTAAATTAGCAAATAATTAGCGAGTGCAACCACGCTCGTCTCACATTCGACATCATTTTAATCTATCCTGACTTTCATTATCATTACATATCCGATGAGTACAGGAAGACATTACTTATCACACGTTTCCATCCACATGGTGTTTAGTAATGGATTCAGATTGCTCCAAAATGTTGTATGTCATTGGCAATAAACATTATCGTCAGTATCGTATTGTACCTATTCTGATGGCTCAGCGTCAGTGCTGAGTCTGCATTAGGTAACCTCAGGATCTTTCCCATATAACTTATAATTGTGCTTCCAACTCTTGTTCATCAATTTCTTCATCGTGTCTGCTAGCCAAGTCAGATTGTCTGCTTGAAGTGGGGTGAACACCTTTCTTAGCTTGTTTAACAAGTGAAACATCTTGTCCTGTATGATAGTGGGGTCTTTAACCGTTTTGGCTTCTGCATTCCTTAGCAATAATGACCAAAATTCCTTGCCAGTTAAAACAATGTATCCAGTCTGTTGCACTACTTAAACATGTTCCAGTCTGATTATCTGTAACTTTCCCGTACTTAGGTTTACTATTTACTCTGAGCTTATTTTATTTTCAGTTTTATGGCGAGTTATTAATTTTACGTTTACCCGATTTAGTAAGAAATTCTCGTTCTTAGCTTTGCGTGAGCCGTATTTTAGAAATATATTCCGCCTTCGCATCTTAAGTGATTTAATATTCTCATAATATCCCTCGATGATTATAATTTTCCCCATTTTCATTTTCCGTAGTGTTTCGTATTTACGTAAATTCTTGCTAAAACTCGCGTTTTTTTACCTTAAAACATTACCTTTTCTTAATTAAACTTACAATATACTTTAATTAAACTTTTATAAACTAAAAATTAAATATTATATATATATTATATATATTATTATTTGCACAAAACCAAGGCCTTGGGCGGGGTTACATATCCATACACAAACTCTTTAATTTTTTTTACACTTCCTATAACTCATCATCACTTCTCTATTTTCCATACATGCAAATCTCAAACAATAAAAAAATTCTCTTCTTCCTTTTGGTCTCCATTTCTGCCGAAATTGCACCACCACCACCACCATCATACAAAATTTTCCTACTCCTTTTATCCATTATAACACCATCCTAAAGCCTCTTGTAAAGTTTGGTGCAATTTCATAAAGATTTGAAGAAGTTAGGGCTAGTTTCTTGGGTTTTCTTGAAGGGTTTTGATTGGGGTTTTGTTGGAAGAGTATTACCATTGTTAGAGGAAGGTTAGAAGCATTATAAACTTGGGTGTTCTTTGGTTCGATTCAGCCCACACAAGAAAAGAGGGATTAGTGTTTGATTCTCTAGCCTTAATCTTTCATTTTGTAAGCCCTAATCTTTCTTTTACTAGTCCTACCTTTTTATTTCTTGTTTTCTTTAATTTTAATCCATGAAAATGGATGTTTAAGTTCTGAATATATATGTTATGGGTTATGTTCTTGAGGGTTTTTCCAATTAGTTATGGCATTTTGTTGGTCTTCTTAGATGATTAAATTGAGTTTATTTAAAGGTTTTTAAGTTGAAATAATGGGACTGTTTTGAAAACAGTAGCAAAACGTGTGTTTATCTAAAAATATTTGGCCTGGAACCTATGATTAAATTACATGACTAGAAATATACATGTCTTAGCATCATAGGATAGTTGGATGCTCAACCAACTCCTTAGGATGAGTGAGTTATGGCCAAAACAAGAAAATAGGTCAAATCTGGACATATGATTAGAGTACGAGTTAAACTCCAAATTTTTGCCATAAAATAATAGATCTTAAAGGTTGGGTTAGTAGTAGACATTCATAAGGAAACCATTTCCTTTGACCTCTCAGTCAATTTCTATCATGGGTTTGGGATTTATGGCCATTTTAGTAAAGGGTAAATTTTTTACTAACTTTTTGTTTTGGACAACCAGGGGTAAAATGGTCTTTTCACATAGTTACAAAATTTTATAAATTATGAGACTTTCATTTATGAAAACTAGACACAAATAGCTTTCCAGGGGTAAAATCCTCACATATAGAACATTTGTGAGCTAGGAGATATGAGTCCATGAAGTCAGGTTAAATTCAGAAACCTAGTTTTTAGTTAGTTTAAAAATTTAAAAACGTTATACACGTGATAAAATTAAAGTTAGAAGCCGAAAACTTGTAGATTTTCATTTGACTATTGACCAGGTCACAAGTCAATTTGGGATTAAAAAGGACTTGGGGAAGTTCTAGTGGAATGCCATGCTTATCTTGGAAACACATCTCATGATATCTTGTTAATTTTTACTGTATTGTTACTTGTTATGTACTAAATGCGTCTCGTCTTTAGGAGGTGCTTAGGTGTACTTCCCGATGGCTCAGGGACTCGTTAATACTTCTGATTTAGTTGTTCTTCACGGTGAGTTCATAGCCTCGCCCTTTCAACTTTTAAACTGTATTTAATAAACCCCGGAGGGAGGTACATGCTTGTTTTATAAACTATACCAAGGAAACTTTTGGTATGCTGGACTGAAATATGTATATTAATTGAATAAAGTTGCTATTGCCAAAAGACCCCACATCTTGAACGGTTAATTGCCTTTAATTGGGTATGAGCTTAGTACAAGTAAAATAGATCTTTGGGTTTGACAGCCTACGTTCCGGGGGTCTGAATCGTATCCTTTCGAGCACCCAGTCAACGGACAACTTTTTATTTAGAAGTTAGGTTTTAAGGACAATAATACTGTTTTGGGCAACAAGAATTACATACAAGATATGAGTTAACGTCAAGGCTTCTGTGTCATGAGCTTATGCTAGATACTTGGAATATTGGCTGGTAGATACAAACAACGTCACACGATGAACAAAAAACTTGTGTTCTCGTTTTAACTCTTACAAAACTATATGGATTCACTCAATCATTATTGTTGACTTTTTAAGCATGTTTTATCTCAGGTAACCAAGGGTGATGGATGCTATGTACAAGGAGTCTGCGCTAAAGTTTCTTTTTAAGAACTTGTATTTTGTTCCATTTTATCAAACTAATCCATGTTTTTCAAAACTATCGTTATGAATTTGGTAACGATCCTGTGGGACGTATGTTAATTACTCTGAAAATACTTCTTTAATGGAATAATGTTTTTAAACGCCGCTTTTCGGGTAGTGTTCTATTCCTTGTGTAATTGTGTTACATATGAATTAACACCCAATGTTGTATATATTCCGCTGCGTGAAACTTGGGGGTGTTAAATTATCTTTCTTGTGCCTTGGAGTAGTATCCACATTCTTGTTTCTTGTGTTTGAGGAAGTTCTGAGGTTGTTGTTGGTAGGTTTATAGATTTTCTTGAAATACTTTGCAATGAGAGCCAAATTTTTCTGCATGTCTTTATCCCTCTAAGCTTGTTCAGGATTACTGTCTTCTTCAGAAGCTGACTCAGATGGTGGTGTGATTGGGTTTGGCTATCTCTTTGTCCTTTGTATCTTGTAGTTGCATGTGATCTGGTTAGAAGTAAGCTTTTTATGTTGGTGCTCTATGATTTGTGAGACTTTGATGTGTGATAATAAGTGTCTTGAAGTGTTTGAGCAGTAGCTACAAGTGCTAATGGGTTTGCAGTCTTGGCATTTTTCAGAACGGAGTTCATTAACTTCCTTTTGGTATTGTTTTAGGAAGGTCAAAGTGTTTGTGATATGATAACTTCATCCCAACTTGTGTTGTTGCTTGATATTTGTTACAAATCTTGCCCAATTCTAGTGAGTTTGTTGAAGAAATTGAAACATTGATTGCATCGTAGCAAACTGTCAAATTGTTTCTGATCATCTCATTCATCATCTTGTAGAATCTTATGTAGTAAGACTCAATTGTTTCTCCATCGTGAGAGGTGAATTGACCAAACTCCCAAAATAAGTTTGTCTTAACATCTTGAATATTGAGTGATTCACCCTTGTTGCAGCCTTTCGATGGCTTACTACATTTTCTTGAGCTGTCTGACATGCATCAAAGTTGAGTAATTCATCTCCAATTCCAGTTAATGTTCAAATGAATCGCTTCTTTTTCTTGATTCAAAAGAGCTATGTGTTAAAGAGTCTTATTACTTAATTGTCTCGACTGTCTGTTTGTTCAGGAATGCTGGAGAATCTCTCTGTTGCGGGAACAGCTGGTGTTGTGACAACTTAGTTGGAGTGTAAAGGACCTTTGTGAATGCACTTCCGTAAGGGCATCTCCATATGGTCTTGTATCAATGTATTCTTATGAACCGTGATCGCCATTGTGCTTATTTCGTCCTGTTGAAAGATTGGTGGACGACCCTTGAACCAACTGCCATTATGTTGTTATGCATTTGACTGTCGGTTGTGGAAGTTACAATTGGAGTTGTCATGATGAATGATTGAAGAATTATGAAGTGAAAATGATTGTAGGATGATCTTAAGTAGATGTGTTGTGATTGAAGTTGTGGTAAAATGAAAAACAATAAACGTCCACGGGATTTTACAAGTCTATGATTAAAACCGAGAAAAGAATTGTGTCTTTCGCGGGATTTTACAAAATCAATAGAAAACCGTGAAAGTTAATTGACATATTTCGCTTGAAAATATTTACACATTTCGCTTGAATACAGAAACTGCATATATCGCTTGAATTTAAAATATATTTCGCTTGTAATCAATCTTGCATGTTTCGCTTGTAATTAAAACATATTCCGCTTGAGCTGTAAACTTTCATATTTTGCTTGAAGTTCAGTCTTGCATGTTTCGCTTGTAATTAAAACATATTCCACTTGAGCTGCAAACTTGCATATTTAGCTTGAAGTTTAGTCTTGCATGTTTCGCTTGAGGTTTAACATATTCCGCTTGAGTTCGTAACAAACATATTTCGCTTGATTTTCAAAAATTTTGGCAGAGTTTCGTTTTAGGTTATTGTAATATTTCGCTTGAGGTTCACCTGCATATTTCGGTTACGAATGAAACATGTTTCGCTTCACAAAATACGTGCATATTCCGCTTGGCCTTATACTTACATATTCACCTCGAACTGACTTACATATTCCGCTTGAGGTGACTTTCTTGTGAGGACCACTTTTGTCTTGTTTTGAAAACAACAAAATGTCCTTATCTTGTGAAGCTAGAAAAGGGGATCTATGTTTCCCCTTTGTTTGACCGGTTAGGACCACAAAGAAATAAGCAAATCTCAAATAAGCACCGAAATAAGCCACAAAATAAGCTTGGAATAAGCATGAAATTTTGCAAAATGAAAAACGAAGCCCTAGTTTAGTACCAATAGAGGATTTAGACCAAGTATTGCAAGGTGTAAACAAGCAAACCAAACCAATAAGCCTAAAAATTTGAGCCGTGAGCTTATTGTCAAAAATAAGCCATGAAATTTTGAGCTTATAACTACAAATGAAACACAAGAATGTGTAGATCAAGTGAAGCAAGAAATAAAGAAGAAAAATGAACCAATAAGCCCCAATTTTTTTTTGATTCGTGTGCTTATTGATGAAATAAGCCATGAAACTAAGCTTTTTGAGCTTATTGAACCACAAAACAAAAACAATCTACCCGAAGCTCTTGATACCAAATGTAATAACCAAGAAATCACTTCACTTCATATTAAGAATAAGAAATTAAGAAAGGAGATGAGAAGAATTGTAAAGAGAGAAACTAAAGAGAGAGAGTGAGAGGATGGGGAAGTTTACTTGTACATAACCAAGCTCCTCACGAAATATGGAAATGAAAACACTCAAATCACTCAACTAATCTAGGGTGCAACATTCAATTGGTATGCTTATTTGCTCAGTCATGATTAGTTTCATATCTTAAGCTTGGCAAGGATACACATCTCCATCGCTAAAGCTAAGGAGAAAAAGTCAAAAGATAAATTGGGTTAAGAAGGCTTAGGGTTGATCATTCAAACAGTCTTTCACCATAAGTACCACACCAATAAGGCAGTTGCATCGTACATACACGGCCGTAATGACGAAATAGACATATACAATACGATCACATCCATGTTCGTGTTTAACCAGCGGTTAGAATGAAGAACGATATAGGGTAGGGAGCTTCTAGCTTTCACCAAAAGTCATCATCCAACAAGGCAGCTAAGACACGCATACATGGCCGTAACGACGGAATAGACATGCATTCTCGTACAAGTCCTTGTTCGAGTAGATCTTAAGGTTAGTTGCTAGGAAAGGGATGTAAAATGGGTGTTAAATAAAATTTTACGAAACAAATAGATTAAGCCAACAAATATAAAGAAATATTGTTCCAAGCTAATGGTAGACTTCTCAGCAACTTCAGATTTGCATCTTCCTGAGAGATAACTTCACCATGAATTTCCAATTGGTTGATGAGTTTCTGAAACCTATCATAGGTTTTATCCAGTTACCTTAAGATCTGGATGCAGCAAAAATTCATCATATTGCTAGCTTCAGAATGGTTTTTCTGCAATTTTCTTGTTCTTTTGTTGCCTCCAAACCTGGCCTTAATTGCTTCCTATAGGTTTTGCTCTTTGATTCATGAAACTTCAATAGGGTGCTCATCAGGAAGATGAGACACAACAAAGAGTGCTTTTAGCTTTCAATTCATTCTTTCTTGCTAGATTTTGTTCAGCAGTTTTAGGAGGAATGGGACCTTCAGTACCAACACTAGCTGATGCAATAGCAGGTGCATCACCATTCACAATAACCTCCCAAAGAGCATAATCAGTGTGAGTAAGATATTTCTCTATTCTCATGCTTCAGAGATCATAGTCTCTTGTTTTGAGTACTAGACGTTTTAGTGCAGACACTATTTGGGTAGTTTCAGATTGTGACTCCATCTTTTCTTTGAATATGAGATCTTGTATAGATGTAGTGGTCTTCTTATTCAAAGTTTCTCAACAAGCTCTGATACCACTTGTTGATCCCTTTTGAATAGATCTTTTATTAGCTTGTTAAAGCTTAGTTGTGTTGGATAAATCCAAGACAACTATGGAAAAAACTAAGATTGTAAATACTACCAAGCTATGGGAATCTCAGCTTGTAATACTAAGAAGAACATATTGAAACAGTTTGAACAAATCTTGCTAAACTTTCAATTATTAAAACACAATCAAAGTTACAGAATAACCTTGAAACTACTATATACTAACTATTTTTGCTATGAAAACTATATAAAACTTGATATCTAGATCTATGTCGTAGGGTTCCTTTTATACACCAAGGAAACCCTAATGGGCTTACAAAACGCGTTACATGATCATGTATATCTATTCATATTATATCTCATGCATATCACATAAGCAGTACTAACTATTTTAACTAACAGTACTAACTATTATAAATAACAGTACTAATAAACTGACAGTACTAACATTTTGTACTGGCAGTACTAACTATAACACTGAGACTCAGTATTAACTTGCTGGGCAGTAGTTAGTCTTCTATTGGCATCAGTACTAAGTTGAACTCAGCAGTGAAACTTGTAGAATCCCTGAATTTCCTAACAATATTGCCTTATAGCTACTAATTCTATGTACAAAATGTTCGTTTTGAAATGGGGTGTTTCCCAACACCCCCCCCCCACAAGATGCCCAATACTGGTGCACATTCTCTTTTTCTTGTAAGATTCCCTCACACCAATGCACCATTTTTTCTTTAGGTTTTAAATGTGGCTTCTTTACTACTTCAGTCATCCTGTAGACTATTTCTTCATATGATTCCTATATGTCAATGTCATAAGAAAAAAAATATCTGGGTCGATACCCAATAATTGGTTAAACTCACAAGATTCAGAATCGTGTAAGAATAGATCATAATCAATTTTTTTAAAATCATCATCCTCTAGGCATGTTTTACTTCTTATCGCATAAATAGATGCAAAAATTGTGGTAGTAAAACTCTACTCATTTTGAATATAACTTTTTCATTTCCTACTTTTAGAGAAATTGACTTCCTAAAGATATCTACCTTAGTGTGGGCTTTGGCTAGCAAGGGTCTTCCTAGAATGATAGGCATCCCCAAGTCCTCAACCATCTCAAGAATGACAAAATCAATAAGGAAGATGAATTTGTCAATTTTTATAAGCAAGTTTTTAGTATTCCTGTAGGAGTACATTTCGTGTTATCTGCCATTTCTATTACCATATTGATTGGTTCTAATCTTCCCAATCCTAAATGTTTATACATAGAAAATGGCATGGTGCTAATGCTAGCTCCTAAATCAGCTAAAGCATTATTTAAATCAATTCTTTCGATGGAACAAGGGAGAATGAAACTTCCTAGATCCTATTCCTTAGGGGGTAGCTGATTTTGGAGTAGGGCAGATGTAACACCCGCCCCGCGAGTCATCGGATTGCGCAGCGGAAATTTTGCAATTTGGTGTTACTAAATAGCATCCTTCACTACGATAATAGAAAAAGACCCAAATGAGACGTTTAAAACAACATGTGTTCCATTATTATTCAGAGTTAAAGTGTGTTAGGTCCCACAGAATCGCAACCACCGTCTATTACAACATTGAAAGATAAATGTTTTCAAATAAAAGACATTGTTTTTAAACACAGCATAAGACATTGTTTTTGAAAGACCGGAACATACAAGTAGTCTTTCCATAAAATCCATCACACGCACGACACCGCCATGCCATCATTGCCTTCAGCCTTAGTTACCTGGGATAAAACATGTTTAAAACATCAACAAAAAAGTTGAGTGAAATTCATAGAGTTTAAAATAATCAATAAGTAAGAATCTTTGAACACATAATTAGTTCTCGGGAAAACAAAGCAACAAATGCAATGTATAGAAAATTCTTTTCTTTCACGCAATAAGCTCATGACACCGAACGTTAACAAGACATATGGCATTTCATATGTTAAATGTGCCCCAAAACAAGGTATTATTATCATATACCTACTATTTTCTAAGTACAAAATGTCCGTTTGATAGGGTGGTCACAAGGATTCAAACCCCGGACAGGGTTTTCAAACCCAATAGATCTATTTAATGCATTAGTCTTCACTTTACCAGGCAATTAATGGTTCATGAAATAAGGGACTTCGACAATAGCTACTTATGCGGAAACCACCTCATAAGTAGGACCAGCATACCTTAAAATCATATGTGTTCTATTTATAAAACAAACATGCATCCCTCTTGTGGGTTTAAAAACAATTAAAAGAATTTAATACGAGGCTATGAACTCACCTTAATCAAAAGATCCAATCAATCAACTTCAACAAACGCAAGAAACTTCACGTCTAACCGCGACCTATATTATACATATATAGCGGTACGTGACTAAAAGTATAATAGATAATATATTACATACTTGCATACATACATATTACTATTACGTATATACAATCATATACTAAAATCTCCAAGTGCGACGCACAACAATTCACCTTGACGTACTTAATCATATTACAACATTTTCCATAAAGAAGGTATAGAACACAAATCAATCAAACAATACATAGACATATTGAAATATTAAAGGGATAAATAAACTTTACTTGATTAAAACATGGATTAAAGATTGTTATAATAGGGTTTTAAGGCCCTAAAGACGGCCTAAAAAGCTACCAAACTCGAATATAAAAGTTAGGGTTCGTCTCCCAAAAGTTACACCACCGAAAAAACCCTAAAATCAGTTTTGTATATATAGGAAGAGTGGCGCGACGGCGTCGTGTTGAAGCCCTGACGCCGTCGCCATATCAAAGATTCTAGATCCACTTTAAGTCGGCTACGTTTGAACGACGCCGTCGATATGAAAATCCTGACGTCGTCGCTTAGTAATTACGACGATGTCTCCATGCTCTCTATGCACGGTTTCTTCAAAGCTTAACTAGTCTATATAATTATACCAAAACCATCAAACTTTGGTCAATAACCAAACACACTTTCAATATTTTCCGCACTTGAATCATCTAGCAATAATCATAATTAACGCTATATATCAACTATATATCAAACAAGAAACATAACTAGAAGCTTACAATGCTATCAAGAAAATCAAACTATGGTTTCCCCTTGGTTCTTGAATTCGGACGCAACCCAACAAACCAAACCCTTTTTCAATCTACCAACACTAAGATAACAACAATCTAACTAATCTAAACACCTCCTTATACACGAAAACACCAAGAACCAACCAAAAATTCAACTTCTTCAATTCTTAATGCATGTGAGGTTTTTATAGTGGTTTTGTAGCTCTTGAAACAAGGATTAAGAATATATAATTTGATTGTACTGCATGTCGGAAAATAAGCCGGAAAATGGGTTGTTTGTGGTGGTGTCCGATCGAAGAGAGCAAGAGAGGAGAGGGAGTGAAATAATTTTTGTAAAAATGTTATAAGTGAATATGGTGGGGTATTTATAGAAAGAAACTTTGGCATTTTGGCAATTTAGGTCCCTCCTTCTTATATCCTTCAAAGTTAATACAAAATATATATTCGTTAGTAAATTAGCTTAAACTCGGTCACACACGTTAATAAATATTATAAAATCTGTCACTAATTTTATTGTAAAATGTTTAATAAAACGTTAAACCTCGTAAAACACGTCCTTTAAACACGGTTTTTAGAAAAACTCAGGGAAACACCATAAAATACAAAAATAACATATTCACGTTCTCGGAGCAACAATATAAATTTTTCTGACTTTCTTAGACCGCTAAAAACAAATAGAAACTCAATCACAGATTGAAATTACCCTATAAATGGCAATTCTCATCAAACCTTATATAGTATAAACGACTATAATTATTTACTTAGAAAAAATAATTATCTTAGCTCGGAATAAACGTTGACCTGAAACTCGGGTTGTTACAATTCTCCCTCCTTTATGGTCTAGCGCATCCGAGCTCACTGACTATTCGCTTTTCTTCAATTCGTTCATTACTTGTAAAGAGTGAGGGTACTTTTTCTTAATCTGTTCCTCACGTTCCCAAGTAAATTCTAGACCTCTTTGCGAATTCCAACAAACTTTAACTATAGGTATCCTACTTTGCTCAAGTCACTTTACCTCTCTATGAACAACTTCCATTGGCTCTTCAATCATATGCAACTTATCATCAAGTTGAATCTCATCCATCGGAACAACAATATCGCCTTCCGCTAGACATTTCTTAAGATTCAAAACATGAAAAGTACTATGAATCCCTTTCAACTCTTCAGGTAACTCCAACGTATAAGCTACAGGACCAACTCTAGCTAAAATCTTGAATGGACCAATGTAACGTAGACTTAACTTTCCGCGCTTTCCAAAATGCACATCGCCCTTCTATGGTGTTACCTTAAGCAGTTCCATATCATCGACTTCAATTCCTGCGGTCTCTTTACTTCTCTAATCTGCGTAAGCTCTTCTGACGCCGACTAGGGCGGTCAACAGTACAAACTATTATTCTGACAATCTTCTCGGTCGTATCCTGAATCAATTCTAGATCGGTGAGTTGGCTATCCCCAACCTCACTCTAGCATACAGGTGATCTACATTTCCATTCGTACAAAGCTTCATATGGTGCAGCCTTAATACTCGCATGATAACTATTGTTGTATGAGAACTTGACCAATGGTATATGGTGATCCCAACTACTTCCAAAGTCAATCACACAGGCACGCAACATATCTTCCAGCGTTTGTATAGTCCTTTCGCTTTAACCATCCATTTGAGGGTGGTAAGCGATACTCATATCTAAATTCGTCCCTAAGGCGATCTCCAGAATCTAGACGTAAAATGGCTATCTCGATCCAAAATGATCGAAACAGGAACACCATGCCTACATACTATCTCCTTCAAGTAAAGTCGTGTGAGATTTTCCATACTATCCTTTTTCTTCATTGGTAGGAAATTAGCTAATTTGGTCAGTCATTCGACAATAACCCAAATCGTATCATACCCACTTGGCATCCTTGGTAATCCACTCATAAAATCCATAGCAATCATTTCCCACTTCTAAACTGGAATCTCATGTTGTTGCAGCAACCCAGACGGTTTCTGATGCTCCCGCTTTAACCTTCGCACAAGTCAGACACTTGCTAACGTACGTGGCAATATCCGCTTTCATATTCGGCCACCAGTACAACAGCTTCAAATCTTGATACATCTTGTCCGATCCCGGATGGATAGAATACTTGGACTTATGCGGGATCTGCATATACCAAATCCCTCAATCTAACACGAAATCGCGGCAACAAAACATGATTTCCAAAACAATGTGTTCCATCAGGGAGAAACTCAAATATTTGCTTAATCAATCTCCCTAATTTCCCTGCCCTTACATTCTTCCTTTTTATCGCTTCCTTCTGAGCTTCATGAATCTACTTCGGTAGATCATTATGAACAGTCATCATCAAAGATCTAAACAACTTTAATGGCTAATTTTCTTTTCCTTCGACTTAAGGCCGTCGCCACAACATTCGCTTTTCTGGATGCCATACAGTATTCATAATAATAATTACTAAATAACTCAATCCATCTTCGTTGTCTCTAGTTTCGCTCTTTCTGATTTCACAAAATATATTGTAGCTTTTGTGATTCGGTTGAAAACCACACACTTCATTCCATACAAATAATGTCTCCATAACCTAAGAGCGAAAACAACAGCTCCTAATTCCAAATCATGAGTAGTGTAATTCTCTTCATTGGCTTTCAATTATCTAGAAGCATACGCTATCACCTTCTCTCTTTGCATCAACACGGCTCCATAACCCTTAAGTGACGCATCGCAATACACTACAAAATCTTATGTTCCCTCGGGCAACGCTGAGATTGGTGCACTACACAACTTCCGCTTCAATGTCTGAAAAGCTTCCTCTTCTTCTTTTCCCCACTCGTATTTCTTATCTTTTTGAGTCAACTTAGTCAGCGGCTTAGAAATCAAAGAAAAACTTTCAATAAACCTTCGGTAGTAACCGACCAATCCAAGAAATTGCCTCACCTCCATTGGCGTCGTTAGTGCAGCCCAATTCTTAATGGCTTTGATCTTGGCAGGATCGATATGAACGCCTTACGATCAATCACATGACCAAGAATTTGTACCGAATCTAGCCAAAAATCACACTTTGAAAACTTGGCGTACAATCTCTCTTTCTTATGCAGCTCCAAAATAACCTTCAAATGCTTTCCGTGCTCTTCTTTGTCGTTTGGAATAAACCAAAATATCATCGATGAACACAATGACGAACTTATCAAGATATGGCTTGCATACTCGGTTCATCAAGTCCATAAACACAGCAGGCGCATTAGTCAATCCAAATGGCATCACTTGGAACTCAAAGTGATTATACCGAGTTCTAAATGCAGTAATTGGAATGTCTTCTTCTTTAATGCGTAACTGGTGATATCCTCTATCGCATATCGTTCTTAGATGTATACACTCTAGAACCTTGCTGTTGGTTCAATACAATTCATCTATTCTCGAAAGAGCGATAACGATCTTGACAGTCAACTTTTCAAACTTGCGATAATCTATACACATTCTAAAAGATCCATCTTTCTTTTTCACAAACAACACCGATGTTCCCCACGGTGATGAACTCGGACGAATAAATCCTTTCTCCAGCAGCTCTTGCAATTGTACCGACAACCTTCTCATCTCATACGGTGCCAATCCCATGTGCAGTAGGTGCAGCGCCCTGTACTAGATCAATTTGGAACTCTACTTGTTAGAAATATGAAAAAGTGTCAGTCACTACCAATATAGTTAGTTAGTCGTAGCTCGTAGTAAGTTATAAGTTTAAGTTAGAAAGCTAACCGGGCTCAAGGCCCATGGATAATCCCACTAAAGGCCCTAGCTGGCCATTGTAAGGGATATACAAACCCTCTCTACACATGAAGAGGGTGTTGGTTGTTCATTTGTCACATTTTTCACTAAGCTAATATTATCATTTTTCTTTCTCTCTCTAAGTATTCATCCAACCATCTTTCTCTCTCTAAAACTCTAAGTGAATCAATCCATACTTAAAACAACGTTTAGGTTGTGTTCAAGCTTAGATTCTCATTTCAAAACCTGTTAGCCTCACTATTTTAGTGAAGGTGGCGTCTTACATGTAAATTGGACTAGCTATAGACCGACTTCTAAACGCAGGGACTAATATTGTATAAGTGGAATAGATAGCTTTGTGTTAGGCTATAAATACCCCCATGACTCTCCATGAGGGGTGTGGATGTTCCTTTTATTTTTCTCATTTTCTTTAAATCTAATATTTTCCTTTTTGTGTTCATCTCACTCTCTCTCTACTTTCTCTCATTAGAAACTAACAATGATCTATCTTGTTTATTTTGATCAACCAAGACCCCCCGAATTAGGTGTTTTGATTCACGCAACAAGTGGTATCAAAAGCCTAGGTCGTGTTTTGTATTTGTGTGTTATGTTTTCATAATGTTAGCTTAATTTTAGCTTATAGAAGCTTATGTTCGTGGCTTCTTTACTCTTAAAAAGTCACGGATTGGTTCTTGTTTGGTGTTGTGTAAATCTGTTGTATAACCGTTTATATATCTTTTTGATGAGTTTTTTTTGGGTTTATTCGTTTTCCAAAACTTATCAAAAATCCAAAATTGGTCTACAAATTTTAACAGCTTATTTTTATGATTTTTGTGCTTGGCAGCAATTTAGAGAGGTAAGTACTTCTTGTTTTGTTTTTTTAGTCATTTTTGTGCTAGAAAACAAAAAGGGCACTGCCAGCGGTTTGGTTGTGGTCTCCAAGGCCAAACCTATTTGTATATGGCAGCGGTTTGACCAATCAATGACGGTTTGACAACAGAAGTTTGCCGTAGTGGTTTAGGACAGGTGACAACGGTTTGATTATATCTTGGTCCTACATAAATGAAACTCTGTCCATTTGTCTTCTTGGTAGCGGTTTGATAAAGTTTGCCAGCGGTTTGGTTCAACCACCACCGTAGCAGTTTCATAGCAGTTTAGTGGTGGCGGTTTAGTGGTGGCGGTTTAGTGATGGCGGTTTAGAGGTGGCGGTTTGGTCACTTTTGCATCACAACGGTTTGGTCCCCAAAACCCAAACTGATTCAACTCGGTATTTATCGAGTTGACTTGGGTCAACTCAATGAGTCACATCTGAGTTAAAGGTCAATGAACGAAATGAAAAACAGACTCAAAAGACTCGACATCAAACCACTACTAACAAATCCAAAACCAAACACAAACAACAAATACAATCAACACCACATCATACAACATTACAGCCTCACAACATAACTCATCAACAATCAAATACACAAACTAAACTGTAGGATCCTGATAATCACTTCCACTTCATATAACGAATCACGAATCGATCAAGAAAAGAGAAAGAGAGTTGATTTCTAGAGAGAGAAACTAGTGAGAGAGTTGAGAGAGAATTAGAGAAAAGAGAAAATGAAATATTATTAAAATGAAATCAACTAACTTTTCCTAGGTGGAAAAGTTACTTATATACCCCGACACATTAAGTGACGTTCGGGATATTTGACTAGGACCCGGGCTCGGGTTTTGCTTGGGATTAAACCCAAAACATATACAATATTAGATTAACTATCGAGCCTGATTCCCGATACTTTCCTATTACAATGTTAACTAATTGATTGACCGAGAATAACATTCATAATGGACAAACTTCATGTTCGACTCAATATTTTGAGGCTAACAATCTCCCCCGAAGTGAGTTCATTGAAGATACTCCTTCATGAGATCAATGAGATTGCTTTTGTTGTTAAGCTCATGTGGTCTTGGTCTTTCTCTTTGTTCTTAGTTGTAGGTTTGTTCCTTTGTCATTGTCTTCATCGTCTTTGTGATCTTGTGTCTTTGGCTAACATTCTCATACTATGCCTCATCTTGAAAGCTTTAAATCAGAGTTAGCGGAAGTCTTTGTCTTTAAATCTTGAGCTTTCATGATAGATTGTCTTTGTAGAATGAGCATGAATATGTGGTAATGAATCGAATTTGTTTGATTGGGATACTATCACCACCGTTTTAACCTGCAGGTTTACGTTAATGATAATCCAGAAAATTGATTTGAAAATCAATCGACATATTACTTGTAAAAGCATTTTTGTAACACATCAAGAGTTTTAAGCTTTTATCAAAATTCATCAACCGTCAATTCATTTACTGGACCAAATCGATATCCAGTTGTCACAAGTTTGATTCATATAGAATCTCACAAGTCACCTACCAAGAGCTTGTTTGATGCTGACTCAAGCAGGATTTCCATCTTCATTGTGAATACTTATAGTATCACTCGGATGTTCTGGCAAATATCACAAGGATATTGCGTAGGACTCTTGTTAACAGCTTGTGAATTTGATGATGTTCAACAAGTGTTTGAAATGGAATGTGTCCTAACGAGATTTGTATTGATCTTTTGGCTCTAGACTCGATTAGTGCATTTTGGTTTTAGTACTCGGAGGCTGGAGCAGACTGCCACCTATTCAATATTAACAATCTCGAAGAGAGATGTCAATAGATAACGTGTGTATCTCCGTGACAAATGAGACAAGTTTCTGTTGAGAGAAACCCGAATGGCTGGGAAGGGTTGTGCATTGCATCACTGGGTCTATGATGTCGTCTTCAATGTCAGCAATCCTTGGGTAGATCCTCCGGTTCTGGTTGGATCATAGGATTGATTCCTAACCTAACCACCTTATGACTTTAGATTCGTCGTGAACTTAAGATGTTGTTGGGTATAAGATCAAACCATAAAACCTTTTCTTTCTGTTTAGCACATTGAGTCGAATAGATCATATTTTAAATATATTTTATCCCCTTATTTTAAATAATAAACACTTAGTTTTTGAAATACCTTGTGATTAAAATATGTCTTGAAAAATCTGTGGGAGTGATCCGTTCAAACTATACCTTAAAATATATATAATATAATGAAATATAAAATATATAGTAAGAATAGTCTAAAA
>BQNB010062089.1:0-15073 GCA_026074375.1 Tanacetum coccineum
TCTAATTTTTGTGAATATCAAGTAATTAAAAATACCAACAATACTTTTCCTAAAGTATTGAAAGTACCAAAAAAAAATTCCAAAAATAAAAAAAAAATTCACCAAGTTGGTAAAAGAACACCAACATATAATACTTTCCATTGAAGTATTATCCATCAATAAGTTCCCGAACAAAAGATTCAAAAACTTGCCATTTGTGTCGCTTACGACGAACGGCTCACCTCGATTTGATTAACAAACTATAAGGTGGGTATAAGGAGGGTTGTTCCGAGGAACTACGACCCGAAAGGAGAAAGGATTTTAATAGCTTCGCGCTTTCCTACTCCTCCGCTCGCTTGTGCGTTTTTCATTTGGAGAGCTACCGTGAAGTAAGTTTGATTAATGGTTGAAGTTGTCCTATCTCGTTGTCCGTTAAAATAAATTGTGAATAAATCATTGAAAAACCAAAAAAAAAATTAGTGTAAATTTTCTTTTTATATTTCTATTTTGTGCATGCGCACTCGTTCTCAAGCCCGCGCCTCGTTCTCAAGCCCGGTAAACCGTCCGACACAACAAGTCCGAGACAAAATTCTGCTTGACTCACCCATTCTTAGAGGAAACCAAATAACAATCAAGAAACTTTCAATCATCCCATAGTTACGATGGCCGATAATCGTACTATGGCGCAATTACTCGAAGCACCCACCGAGGGTTACGAGGATGCGATCGTTGTTCCCGAAATTACCGCGAACAACTTTGAGATCAAGCATGGTCTACTTAATCTTGTTCAAAACAAGCAATTTTTTGGACATGATAAAGAAGACCCACATGCTCACATCCGATATTTCAACAAGATCACTTCTACGATGAAGTTCCCAAACGTCCCGAGTACGTCGGTTAAGCTTATGCTTTTCCCATTTTCCCTCGAGGGGGCCGCCCGGATTTGGCTTGAAAAAGAACCCCCTCGATCGATTCTTACATGGGATGATCTTGTTTCAAAATTCATTAACAAATTCTTCCCTCCCTCTAAAACAACAATATTTCGAAATGATATCACGATACGATTTCACAAAAAATTGATGAAAGGTTTTACGAGGCATGAGACCGATTTCTATATGATTTCTTAGGGGATGCCCGGATCCTGGGTTTTCGGAGTGCATCAACACGATACATTCTTTAATGCCCTAAACTCGAATGATAAGGATTCATTAACTCCGCTTGCGGTTGTGTAACTTTCTGGATAAAATGCCATCGAGAATGCCTCTAAAAATCATCGAGGCATGTCCAAAGTTCGTCACTCACGAAGCTAAGGCCTATTGTTTCCAAAGTGAGTAACGAATCTTCTACCCCAGCAGTTTCATCCGATGTTGTTGAACTTAAAGGTAATGGTTAGAGCATTGATTTCTCGATAATTGTTTGTTTGCCATGCAACGTTTCACTCATCAAAATCGTTGTCAAACTCTTTTTAATCTTGAAAAGTTCTTCTTTAGAGCTTTTACAACTTTTGATTCCCAGGAATGGGATTACCATTCGTTTTTTTAACAAAGTTGTTTGGTTACCAAAATATCTCTTTGGAAAAATTCATATTAGAGATGTATGAGCCCATCTTTGACGTTTTTTGGAAATTTAATTGTGGTTGTTCAGGCGACGTTTTCCCGTTGGGGATACGAACAAATCATAAAGATTCATTCAACTGGTCATAATCAAACTGTCTTATTAATCGCTTAATTTTAGATCGATTCTTTCTTTGTCAAGAGGACTCGTTTTGTTCAGATTCAGGGGCAACATTTTACGCAAGTATTATCATTATAGCAACCTATATCATAAAGACGTGGAATCTCACTTTGTGCTTTCTTGAGGAACTCAGGTTTAGCAAAACTCGTTTTACAATTACGATTAAGCATATTCTTTGTAGTGAACAGATTGACCGGTTGGTTTTATTACTAATATCATCCAAAACTTGACTTTGGTTTCTAAAAGCAAATGGACTTTATCAAGTTCTTTGTCTTCAGTGTTTTGTAAAAACTTAAATCTGAGGCCTCTTTTGCTTGTGGAATTATGGAGAGGGTGTTCTAGATGTGCACAAAGCTCCTTTTTCATATCCAAAATCGTTTTGGATTTAAATCATTATTTTTTGAGTATATGCATTAGATGACTTTTTCAAACGATTTTGTATGACATTAAAGCCCCTTTAGCCTTTTTCACAATAATTTCCCCTTTGCGCATAATTCAATCATTATACTTATCAAGTTCCGCTTGGAACTTCTTAAGGTCTTTAAACATCAACTGATTACTAGTCTTACGTCAGTTCAATGTTTGCTTCTTTGAAAATGGTTATATGGATGATTCTAAACTTTTATTTTTTAGTTTTGAAATCCTCAATTTACCTTTCATTTTATCAACTAACGCCTTGTTTGATGATTCCAAAATTTATTTTGGTTTTTGCTGTCCATCAATTTCACCATTTTTAGTATCTGAATTAAAGATAGCAGCAAAGACGTTTCTTGATTCAAGATCAATCAGTATCATCCTGGTATCCTGATCTACTATTATGCATATATCCAAGGAATAATAGTGATTTGGTGTCACCTTCGTTCCGCCAGATATTATGTGATTACTAGATTCAGGTTGCTCAGGATGTTCATTTTCCATGGGAAACACATTATTGTTGATTATTATTTTTTGTAACCTTATGCATGGGCTCATCATCAAAAGATTGGTCCAGGAATTGTCAAACTCGATCTGGAGTAACCTCTTGAATCTGTGCCATGTACATTAATGTTGCTTCCAATTCCTGATCTTCAGGACTCAATCATCAGTTTCATCCCTTCCAATCAGCTTGTTCTACATTTCAACTTTAACCCTAACTTCCCTTGTTTACACAATAACATCTTTTCCTTGTGATAAGCTGCATCCTTTACTCGTTTTGGTTTATGACATTCCCTTGATACATGCCCATATTCCTTTTAGTTATAACACTGATCCCAGACTTCTGCACTACCGGAGTACCTACATTTTCCCTAGCCTTAGCAACATTAACTGCCCTCTGGTTATTCATACCAGTTCCTCTGTTGATTTTGGTGAATTATCTTGATTAGCTATACTGGGTTTGATGATGTATCGAAGGTTGTTGTTGTAGGTTTGTAGATTGTCTAGATCGAGAGAGAAATTAAAGCCCAATGAGTTTGTCATCTCTTTTTCTTCTTGACATTTCCATCACTCTTTAGTAAGACGTAGTGGTTCCTGGCTAATAAGTTGGAGCAGAGAGGTTACAATTGCTTTCCTTGTTTCTGGTTGATTGTTGTGATCTTGGTGGAGGATTATTGAGTGTTTTGAGATAGGATGGTTTTGAGATGTTAAACTGGTTGTTGTTTGGAGCACCAAAAGTGCAAGTGGATTAGCAGTACGTGCTAGTCTTTAGACACTATTATCTCATTGACCTTCATTCTGTGTTGCTTTTAGGATGTCATAAAGTTTGTGATAGGAGACAGTCTTCAGCTCTTGACTCTGCTTAACAAGTGTCATAAACCTTTGCCATTCTGGTTGTAGTTGAAGTAAGAACTGGACATTCACTTGATGATTTGTAACATGACACTGATTTCTGACAAGCTCATTCATCATCTTGTAGAACCATAAGTAATACGATTCAAGTGATTCACCATCCCGTGATGTGAATTTTCCAAACTCCCAATATAAATTGGTTTCAAGATCTTGAACATTGATTGATTTACCTTGTTTCAACCTTTCAATGGCTTTCCACATTTCACATGCATTCAGACAAGCATCAACTGTGGAGTAGATATCGTTATCTATCCCTGTGAGAATGATCTAAACGGCTTCAGCTTTAGCATTCAGTTGATCGCGTATGTCTTGTGAAACATTCTTATAGTTCTCCATATACCTTTCTGTAGTTGTTTCAGAACTACCTTCAGCAACTGGAACTGTCTTCTCAGCCCATTGATACGTGTATGGTGGATTTTAGAGACAATAGTGGATGAGTTCACTGTTAGGTTTGGTGTCAATGTATCTCTTGATTCTGGATTTCCACTGAACGTAATTACCCGATGCTAACATTGGTGGACGATCTTTGCTACCCGCTTCCATGATAGCATTATGAAGAGCATTCGATGATTGAGTTTGCAAATTGATATTTGAATTTGACATTTTGATATGAAGTAGTGAATGGATTATTCGGATCTGAAGTGTTAGGAAGTGTTGTTTGTATTGTGCAGAGAAGAGAATGCCCAAATTAATTCCACGGATTTTACAACTCTATGATTAATAACCGAGAAGGATAAAAAGTTTATTGTCGGTATTTTACAAATCAAAGAAAAACCGTGAATTAAATTTTAACATATTTCGCTTGAGGGATTGCATATTTCGCTTGGTTAAAATTTGCATGTTTCACTTGAAAAATGAAAGTTGCATGTTTCGCTTAAACTTCTAAACATATTTCGCTTGGCAATTAATCCTGCTTATTTTGCTTGTCTTTTAACATATTTCGCTTGACAAGTAAACTTGCATATTTCGCTTAACATTCAACATATTTCGCTTGGACTCAATATTGCATGTTTCGCTGCCTTGATGGTACTAACATTTTCCGCGTTGATTCGTAAACAAACTATTTCGCTGAAATTCAAAAGTGTTGCGAAGTTCGTTTTTAGTTAATTGTAATATTTTGCTTGACGAACAACCTGCATATTCCGCTTAACAACTAACGTACATGTTTCGCTTGACCTGTGTTACATATTCGCTTGCTGTCGCACTTGCGGGCGGATAAAGGTCAAACAAACAATCATAACTACTTGTCCTTGGGTGGTGAAGCCAAAAAATGTGACTTTGTCTCTTGTTGAGAACTGGTTGATGATTTAGACCAAGTATTGCAAGGAGCAAACAAGTGAAACAAATAAGCCCCCAAAAAAATGTTGATTCGTGAGCTTATTATCCAAAATAAGCCACAAAAAAATTTCTTTTGAGCTTAATAAACAAGAAAATAAGCCGAAACTTATAAGCTTTACAAGGAAAGAGGTAAGATTAACAAACCAAAAGCCAAAAAACCCTTTTTGCCGAGGGTTTTGAAAACAAAATAAGCCATAAAATTGGCTTATTGAACACGATATCCACACTAAAACACCCGTGTTAATCTTATTCTTATTTGCGAGTGATCACACAGGTTCTATCCACGATAATAAGCTAGAATATAGAGAGAGAAACAAGAAGGAAAGATTAGATTAGAGAGAAATGGTGAGTTACAAATGAAATAAATGCAACCAACACCCTCTCCATGTGTGGAGAGGGTTCTATTTATACCCTTAACCAATATATGGCGTATGGGCTTTTCTACTTGGGTCGGGCTTGGCATATCTTGGGCTTTGAGCCCGAAACACGGACAGTATTAGATTACAATCCAAGCCCATTTAACCCGACTAGCCTCTTACTTAACAAGACTAATTACGACTAATAAGACCAATAACATTCTTGTTCGACTTATATAAAATTAAGGCTAACACAGTCTTTTACCGAAATTCATGAAAACCATCGTTTTTAGATATCTTTCAATTCTCCCACTCACGATTTATGATTTAAATCAATATTATTTCATTATTATGAATTTATAAATTAAATAAACCCATTAACACATTCCCAATTTTATTAATCCACACGCTTAAATAAACTGGCGTGTTGGTACGCGCTACGTGATAATTTTTCGCTAAACGCGGGAAGACTTCTCGAAAAGCACTGAAAACCTCAAAACCTCTCTAAAATAGAAAAAAGAATCAAAAATGATTCATTTACGAACTTAATACTTCATCAAACTCCTTGTTAAACCGAAACTGCTTTTACGCAAAATAGCCAACATAAGTCAACTTTTCAGCTTTCATCAGGAAAACTGACAAGATCAAAAGACTTCAAAATACAAAACTATAATATATTATAATACTTAACCCTGGAAATATTACCGGTTATCACAAACAGCAAGTAGGCCCGATATCATGTTTAGTGTATGCCTTTGTGCCCGCTTCCAAGAGATTCTTAAAATCCTTTCATCTTGATGCGAGTATAGCGTATTCTTTTGTGATACATTAAAGGCTCTACGCACTTGGTTTTGGTCTCCTAAGGGGACCGGCATAGAACCGTAGTATATGCCGACTCTGATCATGCGGGAGATTATGTGGACCAAAAGAGCACTAGCGGTATTTGTACGTTCGTGGGATGTTGTTTGACATCTTGGTTCTCGAAGAAACAAACCGCTCTTGCTATATCCACTACCAAAGCCGAATACGTAAGCGTCGGAAAGGCATGTCAACAAGCACGGTGGATGAAACATGCTCTTATTTACTATAACGTTCGACTTGACGATGTTCCGATCATGTGTGACAATAAAGGCGCGATTGACCTTAGCAAAAACCCGGTGCAACACTCTCGAACCAAACACATCGAAATTCGTCACCACTTTCTTCATGATAATGTCCAGAAAGGACATATCTCTATCGAAAAAGTGCCGTCCGTTGACAATATCGCCGACATTCTTACTAAACCCCTTAAACATGAATCGTTTAACTATCTACGTCTTGGTTTAGGAATGATGGAACACATTTCATAAATCGTCTTCTCCTTCTTCTAGTCTCGATTCTAGTCCGTGTTCCATTCCGCGTCGTGACAATTTAACTACTTCATGCGAAGCTAGTTAGAAATTTTTAATTCATGAAATGCAAATTAAAGTCACTCTCTTGTAAATTTTTGTTAAATATTTTAGTCCAAAACCCTCATCTGGGCGGCCCCCGGATTATTCGGGCAGGGGCCCTATAACGATATTTCGGGACCGCCACCTGTTAAACCATATGCCTGCACATGAAATTTCTTAAAACACAAAAACAAACACTCCCCTTTCCTTCTTGCTGCAGCGACGAACACAACCACAAACACACCAAAACTAAAAATCGAACTAATTAAATCAAATTAAAGATAGCATCAACACATACAATCATTCCTAACATCATTAACATCATCAATTGTAAGCCATTTCATTTATTTTCTTTCAATTCGTGTCTAGGGTTCATGGTTGAAAAAAAATTCAAAATTGGGAATTTTCATTTTTCTTGTGTTTGTGTACATTAGGACTATAAGAACCATCAATGGTTATAACTAATATGCTTCCGTTAGACATATGTTTGCAAGATTGAAGTATGTTTGTCAAATTGTTTGTCGCGGCAAAAACCCCAATTTTATCTCAAATTCACTCACGTTAGGAACACCATAAATATGCTTTTGCATTGTTAATTACTCCAATAATAAACGTTTTTGCTTACATACATAATGGTCTCATGAACAAAGTTCGAGATACATAATTCATATGTGTTTTTTGACATGTTTAGATGAGCAAAATTAAATTAAGGAGGTGTTAATACAAATAATGTCTAAAAAACGTTATTTATATTTTTTGACCTCTCAGTGTTTTGATAATAAACAAAAATGTAAAACGTTTTACGATAATAATTAAACGTTTACACATTATTAATCGTAAATTCCTTTTAAGTTAGTAATCACTTAAGGTCTTGATGAGTCAAACAAATCATTATGCGATGATTAGTGATCAAGAATATATTTTTTCCTTTTATCCTTAAAAAAGACAAAAAACAGGAGCGTAGTTACTGGGCGGGACTCCTTATATGGGCCTGGCGGCCCCCAGACATATATCGGGTACCGCCGGGTGGGGACCCACCACCTAGTGACGTTATGGAATTTCCTGCTTTATAAATAACTGCTCCATTCCCCTTTGCAGAAAAAAACATTCTCTTAGCACGAATTTTCAGATAACTTTCTCTCTCTAAAAATCTTCTTTCTCTCTCTAAATCTTTGATCTTGTTCTAAGTGATCTAATCTCTTCTTCGCATCTCTCCTTTCTCATTAAAGTGCAAGAGAAGAACATTCGTATTCGCCAAGAAATGAATTGTTATTTGTGATCTCTCCTCTCTTCTTCTAAGTACCATCTCTATTGTAATTATTCTTGTGTATTTGTATGATTCGGATTAGTGTGTAAAATCCGATATGTAGATCTAGTGATTGCGTAGTGATTGTGAAGTGGTAGATGGTTTAGCTAAGATTAGGACTCGACATTTGTTTCGTGTCAGAAAACAAGTATAAGCGACATGTAAAATGGTTTTCGTCGCCTAAAGGGAGCTTGTTGAAATAGGTAAAATCTCGGTGGGGATATAGGGGAGTGGAGTAGGCGAAGAGGTTGCTTCGTAGCCCTACCACTATAAGATCTTGGGTCTTGGTTTGATGTTCTTTGCTCCTTATCTCTTTATATTATTTTATTGTCTTTATTTAGTCGGTAGCTTTGATGTTTAGATAGTTATTGCTTGTTCATATTGTGAATTGGTTAAACATATAACTCGGATCTAAACATTTTTGAAAGTAAACTTTTAAAACGTAAAACAAACGTGTAAACTATTCAACCCCCCTTCTAGTTTCCACAATTGGTATCAGGAGCAAGGTCACTCAAGATTTTTAAAATATACTGTATTTTAAAGCTTGGATCGATCTATGGATTCCGACAAATATCTAGAAGGGCAATCTATGCAAAGACCACCACTCTTTGAAAGCGATAGTTTTATTTATTGGAAAAATAGATTCGAGACATATGTTAAATCAAAAGATCTAGATCTTTGGCATGTTATTACCAATGGTGATTTTCAACCTATTGTACAAAATCCGGAAACCAAATTAGATGAGGTTATCCCTTTTGAAAAACAAACCGATGATCTCAAAAAGAGACTTGCGAAAAATAATGAAGCCAAAATGGTTATTTACAATGCTTTGCCAAGAAAAGAATATGAAAGAATTTTCATGTGTAACACGGCAAAAGAAATTTGGAAAACTTTGTTAATCACCCATCAAGGTAATAGCCAAGTCAAAGATAATAAGATCGACCTTTTGGTTCAACAATATGAACAATTCGTCATTTCCGAAGACGAATCTATAGATAGTGTTTTTGCTAGATTTAATACTATTATTACTAGTCTTAAAGCTCTTGATGAAGGTTATTCTAGTAAGAACTACGTAAGGAAGTTTCTTAGGGCTCTACATCCTAAATGGAGAGCAAAGGTCACGGCGATTGAAGAGTCGAAAGACTTAACGTCACTATCTCTTGATGAACTTATCGGGAACCTCAAAGTTCACGAAATGATCATCAAGAAAGATTCTGAAATAGTCAAAGCAAAAGTTGAAAGGAAATCTATTGCTTTAAAGGCTAAGAAAGAATCTAGTGATGAAGAGTGTTCGACTTCCGGTAGCGAAGACGAAGAATACGCCATGGCGGTAAGAGACTTCAAGAAGTTCTTTAAAAGAAGAGGTAGATTCGTGAGACAACCTCAGAACGACAAAAAGACGTTCCAAAGAAGCCGTGATGACAAGAACGGTAAAAGTGATAGAAAATACTTTAGATGCGGCGACCCGAATCATCTTATTGGAGAATGTCCAAAACCACCGAAAGATAAGAACCAAAGAGCTTTTGTCGGAGGCTCTTGGAGCGATAGCGGTGAAGAAGATGATGAGAAGGTCAAAAACGAAACGTGTCTTGTAGCTCATGCATCAAGTGAGGTATGTTCTGAATCATCTTACTTTAGTGATGAAAACTCATCAATTGATGATTTAGCTTTAGACAACGAATATGATAAGTTATGCAAAATGGTCTAAAGATAATTACTAAGAACAAAAGGTTAAAATCTACTAAAACTAGTCTAGAAAACGAGCTTAGAGAATTAAAAGATAAATTATCCACACTCGAGAAAAACAAGGGAGTTGATCTCGATTGTGCAAAGTGTCATACGCTTAAAATTGAGAATGAAAAACTCAAAGAAGAATCCACTAGATTAAATAAATTTGAAAAGAGTACACATTGCTTAAATGAAATGTTAAGTAATCAAAAACCCTCCGGTGATAAACTAGGTTTAGGGTTTAATTCATTTGAAGCATCATCTAGTGGAACTAAAGAAATAAATTTGTAAAAGCTCAAAAAATGATGTCCTCTGATGGAGGTCCCATAAATATGGGTGGCCCCCAAAGTGCCTAGACGGTCCCTAAAATAATTATGGGACCGCCACCAGCAACGCCTGGATCTAAGAAAAGTATGTCTTTTCAAAAATCTATTTTGGGTCCTAGACCAAAACACATAATTGTAAACAAAGCCAAAGTTCTCGTTGCTAGTGACAATGAAGTTAAACAATTCTATAAGCCATTGTCAAAACCCGAAGTTGGATTTTCGAAACCAAATTTTAGATCAAAAACTCCACCTCCTAGAAGAATCAATAATAATTATCCTCGTGCCAAAACACCACAACCAAAAAGGAATATTAGTCGACAAAATCGACCTCATGGCTGTCCTATAACTTGAAACAACTTTTCACGTCAAAGTTACATGCCATGGGAAATGTGTTCTCCATTTTCTCATCCCAACCAATTGCATCAAATGCAAGGGATGTTTAGCACTAACAACTTTTAACCCATGAGATATTGGGGACCAAATGTTTGAGTCATTGTACTATATAAATAGATATGCCTTGGAGTCGACTTGGAACCCGACAGGATAGCAGATGCTCTAAACATATGACGGGTAACCGAAAGCTCTTCTTAACTTACAAGGCATACAATGGAGGTAACGTTATTTTTGGTAGTAATCTTCGTGGTAACATCATTGGCAAAGGTACAATTTCTAATGAATCTCTCAAAATAGATAATGTAGACTATGTTGATAACTTAGGATTTAACTAGCTAAGTATAGGACAAATATGTAATAATAAGTGTAGAGTAACTTTCTCTAAACATGATAGTGAAATCACTAAGGACGGTAAAGTCATAGGTAAAGGTATTAGGAAGAAAGGCTTATATGTGATAAAAATTCTATAACACCCCTAAATCTGGGTAGCAGCGGAATATTGAATATCTAAGGGCGTTACTTCATAGATCAATATCACAAGATATGAGAACGACCACTAAACGTGTCGTTTTAAAAAGATACATTGGATTAACAAAATACTTGTTCATTACACAAGCTCATGGCTTCAAATTGTTCGACAATATAAGTAAAGATTTTGGTTTATAACAAATGTTCCCAAAATGTAATACGCCCTAAATCTTTAGTACTGACTCTCCAAAGAGTGACCCCCAATGTATCTTGGCACCTCGTGCCTTATTGACCTGAGAAAAACATGCTTAAAACGTCAACATAAAGTTGGTGAATTCATAGGTTTATGTAAATCAATTGAAGGACCGCAAGATTTCCATGTGTATGATTAAGCAACAGATGCAAACATCATAAAAAGTAATTACGTTTTCCTAAGCTCATGACAGCGTGAATGATGTTCTAACCCGCAACATCCCAAATCCGACATGGTATACGTTTGTTGTTCGGCAAACCGGCACAGTGAGCGCTACTCACCCAAACGGGGATGTCAATCCCAAATAGATCTATTTATAACACTCGCGCTCACAATCTAGTAATTGACAGTTCATGATAATGGGCTCAGTGGGTTATCGCTACTTAGGCAAACACGTAATCATTGTATAAAATGTACACTTGCGTCCAATTTGTAAAATAAAGCATGTTCTCACCCCAAAGATGTAAATCATTTAAATAATTGTAAATCACAGGACTATGAACTCACCTGAGTAGGTAGTCCTCTATGAATGATAAATATATCTAAGAATGGTAATTGAATCACACCGTCAAATACCTAAGTAAATACGGCCAGTCTTAGTTTATAAGTTTAGGCTAATGACTTAATGTATAAACTAAAATATTTTGCTAGTTTATATATACTGTTATGACTTGTGTGGTGGTGTACATGTACATTGTATTTGTCTTTACGTAATGGCTCTTGGGAAGGTATACGATTGCACACGTTAAAGTATATGTATAAGCGTTATTAATAAATATTCATATTTATTAAGTCGTGTTTCAATTTGTATAATATCCGATAAATATTATAACTTGTACGATACGTTAAGTGTTTATAAAAATCACTTTTGTTTGTAAAATACCCTTAGGTTTTCTATATTTACAAAAACAGTCCCTATGTTTATGAAAATATAATGTTTACATTTTAACCCCTAGGTTTCCACGTTTATACTTTTAGTCCTTCAGCTTTACAACAATTACACTTTAGGTCCTTATGTTCTCAAAACAGCCCTTTATGTTTCAGAATTGACAGAAACAGCCCCTGGGTTTTATAAAACAGTTTTGACAGTTTTAACCCTCAAGTTTACAAATTGACACTTTTAGTCCCTTAACTTGTAAAAATCGCATTTTAAGTCCAAATAAGTTCTATAAGTACATAAGCCCTCTTCAAGCTTATTTAAATTATATGACACTGTTTTGCTAAAAAATAAGCTCGGATAAGCTTATTTGGGCTTATTGGGCTCGTTAGCCCAATAACCTTAACCCGAAACTATTTCAAAAGTCTTTTAAAGTTTTAATACATGATCCAACTTATTTTCTAGTCTCAATAAGCACTTATGGGATCTGTTTAAGCTATCCTTAGCTTATGGCTTATTCCATAAGCCAATAACTCTCGGTAATGGGTCTTTGGGCCCGTTAGGAACCCGATAAGCCTCCTAAGCCTTTGGGCTCGATCCATTTTGGTCCATTAACCTTCCAATGTTTATAATAAGCTAAATAAACTACTTAAACTCACAAATAAGCTGTTTAGGCTTATTTGTATCTTATGGGCTTTCGGTTGGTTATGGTAATGGGCTGCCAAGCCCATTAAGGGTCCGGTTATGTTTACATTTTATGTTAGGGTCCATATAAGTTCAATAAGTACACTAGACCTCTCAATAAGCTCAAGGGTGCTTATTAATAAGCTGTTGACCCACAAGTTTGGCCTGTTAGGCCAGTTTGGTTCGTACGTGGACTATTGGGCCCAATAGGCCCATTAAGGGTCCAATTAGTTTATTAAGGATCTTGTAAGGCTTCGTTAGGGTTTGATAGGTTCTTAAGCCCTCATTTAAGCACTTAATCCCTAAATAAGCTAAACCATAAGCCACGTTGCCCTTTTGGTAGGTTTTTGGCCCAACAATGGACATATACGTCCACTTTGAGTGTAATTGGTTCGTGTTTTGTGGTGTTTAACCCTAAGCCGAATACGTTGAGCTCATATGATCTCCCTATGGTTCTTTTAATGCATGCAAGCATTAAATAAGTTTATATACACCTTACCTAGCCACACCATTTCATTCTTATGAAAAGTTTACGTACAGTTTTTGTGAAATTCATTTGTTAATGAAAACGTATAACCCTTAGTCATCATTAAGCCTTGTTTTGTATATGTTACTCATTCTAGCACCACACAAGATCAAATATATGTATGTGTACCATGCATGGGTTGAACCATGCATGTTCCTACTCACGTACATTGGTAAATTTCAATATATCATGACCTATACGACTAGAAATCAAAGAAATATTTATAATACGAAAGTGTACAAGCTTGAACGCGACTTACAAGGGTCCTAGTGACTTGGTTGTGTGTTGTAACGAGTAGAATGTCAATCCAAACGTGTCACACGATCGTATAACCCAATGTACGCCAACCCTAAGCTTTAAAGCTTATCAAATAACTCAACCTTGGCTCGCGTTCCTCCTTATGAACTTGTATGAATACCCTAGTATTGTTTGTGGGTTCGAATGAGATTTATGAAGGTGTTTGTTTGTGGCTTATGACCCGAGACAAGAGAGACAAGGATGGTTTGTTTGAGAGAGAGTGTTTAATGTGTTTATGAGTTTTCAAGAAGTGTTAAGTGTCAATGTGAGTGTGTATATATAGGCATGAGAACTAGTTAGCTTTCCTAGTCCCAAAATCAAACCAAACCGTGCCCTCTTGTGTGGTTTTGTGGTTTCTAGTTATCAAGACATGGTTTTGCTAATACTACTTAGTACATATCTTAATTACAAGATATATGTACAAGATTTACTAGGATTTAGCAAGATTTCATAGTTTGTGTATATGTATGTTGTTGTCGCGGGTATCAAAGGAAAAGAGGGATCCAAAGTGGTCTTTATCCAATGTGTATTAGCTTAACTAGGAGACATTAAGGACACTTCTTAATTAAACCCTTGATGTACAAGTACTTAGGAGATATTAAGGATTTTCTAGTTGCTTTTGTTTCCCCACATCCGGCCCTAGTGGGTTATTAACACAAGATTTTATTAAATTTTGTGTTTAAGGATTAAAAGTGGGTGTTGGTTTGAGTCTAGGTAAGTCTAGGTATTTCCGGGGTGTGTCTAAATGTATTTTATTGCGAAACGTAAGCCTTTTACGTGACCAATAAAAATAAAATACGCAAAGTCATTAATTATCTTCTTAATAATTATATAACACTTAATTGATGTAAACCTTAATTTATTTGGTGACCGTTTACGTTAAATGATTATTTCTAGTCTACACGATTTAGCTTAAAAGTTAAATTAAAAGTAAACACGTATCGGACCAAAATAAATAGTGACGAATAATAGGAGTCGTAAAATGACCTGAATTTGAGAATTGTTACAGTCTCCACCCGTTAAAAGAGCTTTTTTCTCAAAGCTTAAGACCTTGTAGTGGATGACGAAGCCCGGTTTGTGAAAAGCTATGGGTATTTTTGTTTGAACGAATCTTCACGTTCCCAGGTGAACTCAGGACCTCTCCTAGAGTTCCAGCGAACCTTAACCAATGGTATCTGGCTTCGCTTCAATCGTTTGATCTCCCGTTCCATGATTTCAACAGGCTCTTCCACAAACTAGAGTTTATCATCGACGTGAATTCCTTCTAACGGCATGACTAATGGCTCGTCAGCATAACATTTTTTTAGATTAGACACATGGAAAGTATGATGATCTCTGCTCAACTTTTTAGGAAGTTCCAGCCCGTAGGCAACTTTCCCCACTTTGGCTAACATCTTGAAAGGTCTGACATATCTCAGGTTTAATTTACCCCTCTTACCGAATCGTACAACCTCTTTCCAAGGTGAGACCTTGAGCATAACCCTATGTCCAACTTCGAACTCCATCGGCTTTCGCTTCAAATCAGCGTAGCTCTTTTGTCCATCCTGAGCA
>BQNB010062089.1:16923-34258 GCA_026074375.1 Tanacetum coccineum
TATTGAGCAAAACCAGGGGAGTACTAGTTTCTTTTACTTTTTCTTTTCCCTTTATTCGTTTTACGGGTACTTTTAAGAACATTAGGGACAATGTTCAAAATAATTGTAGGGGAAAAATAAGCCTTAGAAACTATTTCTTCATTTGCCTTTGCTTTGTCCTTAAAATGATGAGTAATATACTAAAATGTAGCGTAAACGGTAATTTTAACCCAAATTTAAAATTTTTATGGCACATACCAATGAAAACTTAGTATTATTAGTGTCTCATGGATAGGAGTTATATGACTAGCACAAAAACCGTACCACTCAAAAAAATTCCACCACAAAAGTGTGATGTTCGCCCCTAGATCTTTAGGAATCAAGCACCCATCTTTGGTGCTTAAGATAGTTTTACCTTTAGCTTGCTTGAGTTAAGGAATGAGCAATCATATATGTCATGTTCATGGATTTGGTCGTGCATATGTGGTATTGTCGCTTTTTCTGGAGCATTGGTATCGGTTAAAATTCTATGAGTGTACTCTTAGTATATTAAATTCTAGAACTTGCTTTTGTGATGCATCCCAAGACTGCTTAGTGAGATCACATTCGTGTGATTAGGATTTGCTAAATTATAAGAGGCACCAGGATAAACCATGTTTTAAACATGTATTTGTTATGATGGTCTTCCCGATCATATAACTATCCTCACACCTTTGCTATACACTCATTTTTAGTGCAATATACCCCTACTACACCCCTTCGATCCTATCCTTTTCGCGGTTTTCGTAATTTTTTGGTGGATTCCAGATTATTAATGAAAAGCATTGTTTACACTCTTACCAAAATGTTACACACAAATCGCCTTAGCCTTCCTTGTATGTACTCATTTTTAGTACATTATAGTTATCACATTTGTAAACCCATTTATTTAATTGCTTGGTACGTGGTTGCTAAGTCGAGTCTTTTATTAGTGTATACGATTTTGGGAATGATTAGGATTCATGGTAGTTTTTTTTATTTTATGGAGAAATGGGGAAGAAAATTAAATTATTACCCTCATACATTATACGGAGAAATAGGGAAGAAAAGTTAAGTTATTACCCATATATTTGTCTAATATTCTCCATGTTATGTTGATCCTCTCAATCCGGGTCATTAGTTAGTTTATGTTATTGAGTACTAAAAACTCAAGTGTGGGGGTGCAGTTATAAACCCCAAGTCATGTATTATTTATGTTTCAGCAGATGACAGGACAAAAGTGTATAAAAAATCGAAAAAATGAAAAAAACAAAAAAATATGTTAGATACGGGCTGTCATCTTGCTATTGTTTATGTTGAAGAAAGAGTCGAGAAAAGAAAAGAAAAAAAAGAGATTGATGTCGAGTTTGTATATTATTGTCCTAGTTTTGTCGAGTCTTAGCTTAGCAATGCCTTTTACCTGTATTCTTGTAGATAATTAGCTTGCCACCAGTCAAAATTCCCCCAAACATCCCCAACCGTGTTTCCTTTACCATACACTTATACATAACAACCCTTTAAAGACCTCTTTAACAATAATTCCTAGGTGCTTATGCTAAAGCGGTGGAAAATTTTGATCATTTATCAAGCCTATGGTAATTTACATGCTATGACAGGTAGTGAGTGTTATTTTCCCATTTCCTATACTATTATGATTTATTATTACACCCAAGAGAATGAGAGAATCCAAACACTTATGTGAGGTGTTAGTGTATAATTTCGTGCTTTAAATTACGAGGTATAATTGGTTGTGCTATAAATTATCTTTATTGAGTATGTTAAATGCCCCTGACTTTGCTATTTACGAGGTAGAAAATCCCATTTGCTTGAGGACAAGCAAATCCTAAGTGTAGGGGTATTTGATGAGGTGTCATTTTATAAACTTTTTCAGGGTCATTTAACCTCGAAATCATGCAATTTCTCCATTTATCGTGCTTAATCATTTCCTTTTGTCATTTTAGCATTTAGAAGGCATTTGGAGGAAATACACGTAACTTAGACTCAATTTGTAAAAAACGGGACAAGATTGCAACTCTACACGAAGATGATCAAGATTTGGCATATAGTGCGTGGAGACGGCGTCACAATTCCTTGTTAGGCAATAATAAAGATGATCAAGATTTGGCATATGGCAGAATTAGGGCTTGTAATAGTCATTGTATAAAGATGATGATGAAACCTTGTTAGGCAATAATAAAGAATGTTCTTAATGTTTATTCCGCTGTGCATTCTATTGTTCTTTTTTATTGTTCATCCTAGGTTAAAGTTCTAATCAAACTGAGCTTTAAACGATCGTATGGTTTCCATAATTGGTATCAGCGCCTCGTGGCTCGTGATCTAGGACTAAACAAGGTTGTTATGTGTCGTGTTCTTGAAGAAAAAGAAGAAACAAATTTCTGTTTGATTAATTGGAAATTTTGGTAAAGATTAGGGCTTTTAGCAAACCCTAATTAGACAAGAACAGGAATTCGTTTAATGGTATTGAAGACACAAGGTTGTTGATTCGTTCGTGGACAAGAAGTAAACAGCAAAGATCGATTCTAAGGGTTCTAAGACAAGACGAACATCAAGGTTAACATCAATGGTATTAGGGTTTTCTATAAACCCTAATTCAGCCAAGCTGGTGGTTTATGATGTTTAATTGTGTGTTTAAGATTAGGGATTCATTGCTTGGATGCTATGCATAATCCATGTAAATGCTTGGTAAGGGTTTTGAGTTTTTAATCATTAAGGTATGTGGACGTCTTGGTAAAGTAGATGGTTGATAGGTTGCTGATACGAAAATATGCATGATCTAATTGGATTGAATGGTTCGTCGATCTCAAGGATACAACGCATTAAGGCTTTTGGTGTCATCATGATGTATTCATCGCTGCTAAGAATTGATCATTAGAATAGATGATAATGATACGTTTTAATTCGAAAATCGTTGGCTGCTTGATGTTTATCTTATGTTTAGGGTTTTGAACATAAGTTAAAAGTACTGCTTCATAATATTAATACTTCTTGGTTTAATCAGTTTGTGCTGCTATTGGGTTCGAATATAAATATTAACAGGTTGTCGACATCAAGAAAAGAAGAAAGTTGTTGTGGTTGTGTTCGAGTTTAGAGGAAAAGAAGCAGCAGTAATAGGTTAAAGGAGTATGTGCTAAAAGTTAACCTAATGTATGGTGTGTATATGGGCTGAATCAATGACTAGCAACATGGTCCGGTTATTGTTTTCATATATGTTGGATGTCGTATTTTGAATGTTGGCAGACCGGGATGGTTTGATGAATGTGGGCCGAGTATAGGTTTGTATATTGCTACTATGGTTTTAGAAAAGTAAAGTAATACTGCTCATATACTTAATGCTATCAATATACGATTAGTACTGCTAGTGTGATTTTAATACTGCTACGGTGAAACAGTAAGTTATTACTGTTAGCATTGTTACATTTGAATGGTATTAAGATACAACTGCTAGCTTTAACCGATATCGAACAACAAAGATTATTTTGGTACAATATCGGGTGACAATGGGAAAATTTGGTTATTTGTTACACACAGAGGTTCAAGAGGTATTTGAGACAGATTTAAATGTTCTTAAATGTTTAAAGGCTCATTTTTGGATTTCTTGGTTTAATTGATTACGAAGATTATTGTTTATCACCTATTTGAAGATGAAGTGGAATTATTTGGGTTTGTGTTCTTTTAATACTATAAATACTCATAACTCCAAACAAAATATACTAATATTACAACTCCCAATACACTTAAAAGTACAATATCTTACAAGAATACATACATACTACACCACTAATACTAATTTAATACTAAAATTATTAAAAAATACTCTAAAACTCCTTTTAAATACTACTACACTACTATTTAACATTATACTCAACCTACAACATCGCTCATACCCTCTAACACATACTAGACTCTAACTTTTTTAATTCACTAATAGACACTACTAGCCGCACACAAAAGCATTTAAATACTATTAATTGTGAAGTCACTTATTATACTAAATCATTCTAATAAATTTTAAAAACTCCACAAAAAATAAAGCATCGACTGCCTCCGCAAACAACTCTAATAAACAATAACTGCTCATCCCATAACAGCCAACCCCCGCCCACCCTATGTTTAAAAATACCTGTCTCACCTACACGCAACTCTTTAAATCCTCCAATAACTAGCTTGAGTACACCTCGCCCTTACTTCTCCACCTCTATCTACCCCACTCCCACAAACGGCGACACACAAAACATCATCTCTGACTCTACCCACCAAAACATCCCAAACGCTAACATCTTCGCAATTACATCTCTCGCAAATCCTACATCTCCCACTGTCACCCCAGCACACAAACAACCACCCCATCTCCCTGCACGCTAACTCCCTACACTACCCCCCCAATAACCACTACCCCCACCAACATCCCATCCACCACTCATCCACAACACACAAACTACCACGCAACCCACCATTCTTCGCAACACACTATCGACGACCCCCTCAACCAACCCCACCAAACCACCTCCATCCACACAAGACCAAACTCCCCTCAACCCACTACAACCCCCCCCAAACCAACCAACCTACCACAAACACCCACTCAACCACTAAAAAAACACACTTACGACCCCCCCTCAACCCCCAACCCCCCATCAATCAACTCCAACCCCCAACCCCCCCCACTCTAACAGCCAAACAAACCCCCCCTCCAACCCCCAACCCCCAACCTCAAACACAACCCCCCACCCCCCCGCAAACCCCAACCCCTCACCTCTACCAACCGCCCGCACAACCCACCGCAATGATCGTCTGGGATTAGCATCGGCCCTTACCGCAAATGTTATTGCACTGAGTTTCTTCAATTTCTTCCATCCTTGAAGCATCAGCCAAAGAGAAAATCATATCTGCTCATCAGTAAGAATTACCCACAGCTACACATCCATTTTGCCCCAAAAACATAGTTGCTCCATGAAATACTTTATCGTTCGAAGTCAAAACGAAAATAAACCCATAGGCTTTGGGACACTTTCCTAGCATAAATGTCCCTTTTCTTTTCCTTTCCACCGCATTTGTAGCATTAAACCAGTTGAAGTATTGCCTGAAGAAATGGAGTATACGAAGAGTGCTTTTGAAACATTTCCAATCTCATTTGGAGCATTCCATATATTATATGTCCCCTCAACAACTATCTTCTTTTCCTTCTTGAACATAACTCATCTCCTCTTTCATCTGCTATCCTTTTCCATTATCAACCCCTCAGAATTCTCCCTTTCCTCCTTTTTTCCTCACTACTGCTTTGAATATTCACAACTGTCTCCCCTTGAATGATTGCTTGTTTTCCACGGTGTTAGGATTAAGCACGAAGACACGATTATTTGTTTGGATTAGAGAAATTTTGAGTAATGCTTTTGGCAAGGATAACATCAGCAAAAAGACTAGAGATAATTTAGAAATTGTTGGTTAACATCATATATCCTATCTGCTTGGTAACTAAATTACTAACTCACACTACTTTTAGTACTTCTTACTCATCATCATAATCAAACAACCACAAAAGACGTACGATGTGTCTCAACATACTAAAAATGAATGTTTTGTCTAGAAGAAGAAAAACCCGTGTATGCCTACTGCTACTGAGAAGCTTATAGCCAAAGATCAAAAATTTTTTCTCAAACTTCTATTTTATTTTCCCAAACATTCATTTTTCTTTTCCTTTTTTTTTTTTTTTTCTAACCATCTTTTCTTTTGCCTTCTGTATGTATTAATAATTATATTATAAAATAATAAACAAAAACATAAACACTTTTTTAAATAACCAGTTTTTCCTTTTCTTTCTATTCTTTCTTTCTCCTCAAAAAATTGTTTAAAGATAATCAAAAAGATCATCAAAAACGAAATCCACAGTGTCAATCGTTTAGAAGCAAGACGAACCTGGTTACATATTTTCAACCATTATCCGGTTGCAAAACTACTGTTCAGAAACTTTGTGTTAATTGTAGACAGTTGGAAAGTTCATATTATTCGTTCCAAATCATTACATATAGCTGAGCAAAAAACAATGAGACCAGAAACTAGTGCTTATCCTCCTATCCCCCCTGGTTCAGCAATAAATTGAACAATTCGTTTGTAAAACGCGTTAATCCTTCTGTCAATCATACTCTGTTTTGTATAGTATTCCCCTCATCAGTAGTTTAACTAAACATCATAAACTCGTTTCCCTCCACATATCCTTGGGCCGAAGAGAGTGCAAGCATATACAGAATTGTAAATCTCATTAGGATAAAGAAAAGTTAAATCATATTCTAGAGAGCTGCCATTTCACATTCAGCATCATAGAGCAATAAGTCATCACCTTTAAGATCCTCTACAGTTTGCAATCGTGGTATTGTTGAACCTTCAGGAAGGAAATTCTTAAACTCATAAGGGCCTTCATTTAGTGCTTTGAGAAGAAGCCTACTTGAAACTTGCGTTGTCCTCTCTTGCGGTCAGATAATCGTTTTGAATCTACGTTGCCATTAAAGGTATATTAACTAAACCCATAACTACCCTAACTACCACAAACCAAAACTAAAACTACCCATACCACTACCCCTTTTTTCAAAGCAATTTAGTGGGAGGGGGGGGGGCCTAGTTTCAGAACCCAAACCTGGCAATCAGCAATTGATTGTTGATATGTTTTGGATGTCGACATGTCTATTCCTTATGATTTCAAAGATTGGATTCTTTGTAGTCGGAAATGAGTGATAATGGTAGAATCGTAATATCCAAAAATTAGATAACAGGAGGATCAAACTTAACTCAACAAAACCATTTCACAACTCTTTCCGGACGAAACAAGTAGTAAACAAAAATTCTACGGTAATATGCTCAAAAAACTAAAACTAAAAGAAAACTAAGCAAAATCTTAATTCGGAAAAAAATCTTTCAAGACTAATCAAAATATCAGAAATCTCTTTTCAAACTAAACAAATTTTATTTCTAAATTATTCGTTCGGAAAATTCATCAAACTAAGCAAACTAAACTCGGAAAATCTTCAAACAAAAACACACTCAAACTAAAACATAACTTTCGGAATCCCTTCTTTACAACTTAACTACAAAAACCTAGGTAAAAAAAAACCAAATTTTTGTGAAAATTAGCAACAACAATTAATGGGAATATTATAACCACAACAAATTCTGATGAAACCAAAATTTATGATTACTAAATAATAATAATTCAATAATCCAAAAAAATCCCCCACTGAAATCAAATTTTCGAAATAAAAAACCACAAAAAAACCCGAATTGAATTTCCGAATTTGGTAAATTATTTTTTTTTTTTAGAAAATTTTGTTTTTTTTCAAATTTTTTTTTTCCATTTTTTATTCACAAATTTTTCACAAATTTTTCACAAAAACACTTAAAATCACGATAAGAACCGTGAAATGAATGAAGTTAATTATACTTTTGAAAATTTATTTATTGTTATTTCCTTTTTTATATTTCCCGAGATTTCAAACTTAAGTAAAAAAAAAAAAAAAAAACCTTATAATAATAACAATCCCAATAAATATCATCAACAAATTTTTTCGCATAGAAAAAAAACAAAAAACCGAAATTTGTGAAATCCCCCCCCCTATAAACTACAAAACTAACTACTAACTAACTTCGATAAAAAAAAAAAAACCCCGAACAAACCCAAAATAAACAAAAAAACCACCAACCCACAAAAACCAAAAAAACCCAGTTGATAAGTAAGCAGAAAGTCCTAATAAACAAATTTTGAATTCGACACCCCACCCCACCCCGACAGCTCGAACAACACTACCACAACCCCCCCACCCCACGCATACACCGATAATACCTTTCATACAAATACAATAATCATATCTATAACCTTTCTACTTAACCCTATCATACCACTTCTCACAAGTTTCTTACTCTTTCATTTTATCAATTCCTTTCTACTTCCAAAATTTCTATCTATTATCATCCTACAATATCTATATCATCATTCTTCATTACACCTCAACTCGTTTCCACATATCCTTGGCCGAAGTGCAAGTATCCACAGAATTGTAAATCTCATTAGGAATAGAAAGTAGAATCATATTCATGAGCTCCATTTCAGCATCATAGAGCAATAAGTCATCACCTTCAAGATCCTCTACAGTTTGCAATCGTGGTATTGTCAAGCCTTCAGGAACGAAATTCTTAAACTCATAAGGGCCTTCATCAAGTGCTTTGAGAAGCCACTTGCGGTTGTCTCTCTCCCGGTTTAGATATCGTCTGAATCTACTTTCCCATGGTATATAACTACCTCTTTCAAGTATGGGAAGCCTATTTTCAGAACAGTACACTAACTCGGACAATACGTAGTAACAAACTCGGTAATCTTCAAACTAAGCAAACTCGGAAATCTTCAAACTAATCAAACTCGGAAATCTTCTTACTACAAACTCGATGAATCAAATTTTGAAAATTTCAACAATTATAGAATATTAATAACCACAAATTCGATGAACCAAAAATTTATGATCACTAGATAATCCAAAAGTCTACTGAAATCAAATTCGATAAAACCGAATTTGATTTCCGAATTTGTAATTTTTGAGAAAATTTGTGTTTCAACACTTCAAATCACGATAAAACCGTGAAATGAATGTATGTTAAGTCTTTTGAAAGCTTATTTTCGAGTTTCAACGTAGTAAAACCTTATTTCACAAATTTCGATAGAACCGAAATTGTGAAATCTATAAACTCGATAAAACTGACTTTGTACCTATTACAAGATATTTCTACCGAAACTATACTATTAACACTACGGAAACTTGTAAAATTACAAGAAAACACTTCCGAGAATGAACAACTCCTTCCGAGAACGAAAAAACTACTTTCGAGAACTGTTGAATTTGCAAAACAACACTCGATAACGTCCAATAACTCGAATTTTCTGCCAAAACTAATCTTGAAAGCTCAAAATCTTCAACCGAATTCTTCGAACCTCATATTACACTTCTCGGTCGTGAAAAATTCTCACAAAACGAACACTCTAATTCTTTATTGGCGATTGATACCACTTAATAGGTCACATGAATCGTGAATCAATCATATCGAACATGAATGCATAGAGATAATAGTAGAGAAGGACAAGTATTTGAAATTCAAATGCTATAAAATGGAGGGAAAATGGAAGAGTTTGTTACAAAAATGCATCCCCCCTCTAATGAAGATTAGAGGGGTATTTATAGGTGAGGGAAGGAGGTTTCCCTTCCTTATTTTCCTAACTTGTCACATCTAGTCCCTAGACTTTGGTAATTATGCTATTTTATTCTTTTAGCATAATATACCTTATTACAAACTACTTTGACATTATCAAAAGAAACACTAATGACTTAAATAATACAAAATCACATAATCGACACTTTTAATGATCCTAACAACATATGCTCACCCCTAGATTACACAATGCAAATGATATATAACCGGACGATATAAACCACTATGTATAAACATCCTTAAGAAAAGCTTAACTTTTTTTCATGATCAATGGTGAGAAAGTATCATTCGTACCATAATAGTTATGATATGTCTCTTAAAAATTTTGTTTTGCAACTAAGTTATGATTACAATGCCTGAAGCCTTTTTTTATACATTTATTGTATATTTTTTATTGTTGTAGAAGAATACAATAATTTTGGAACGAAATGTGACGGGTTACTCTATATTTTTATGCACGCGTTAGGCAATCAACCTCTTCTGTTGAGTTCATTATCTTTCACTATTATTTGTATTCAAGTGTGGCAAGGTTAAATATAAATATTCGTGTTAGACATAGGTATAGATAACTCCCCCATGATAATTTGTAGTCGTAGTTGGTACCAATTATTAATATACCCATTTAAGAGCATGGTTATAGTGTTGCTTTTATTTTGACAACCTTCATATTAACAATCAATTTAAGTTAGGTTTTTTTTTTGGCGTTACGATAATGAAAGTCAGTTATGGATTTAATACTTTTTTAAATTACTTACACAAACTTAATTTATTCATTAGTGTCCTCGGTCAAAACTAAATAGACATCTCTCTTTCAAAATCAACAATTCTTTCTTTGTGAACAAAACCCGTGCATCTTAATTTATTCATTTGAACGCCCTCGATCAAAATTGAGCGTAAGAGGGCTAGGTGTCATAACACCATAACATTATTTTTGAGGTGTCACGCCAGCTTTAACACCATGACACCAACACCAAAAAAAACCCAGGTAACCATAACACCAAAATAACACCACTTTTTGGGCTCCATCATTTTTATTTTTTCAATTTTTTTTAAAACAAATTAAATATTTAATCATTTATTAAAATTACAAATTACAATAAATAAAAAAATACAAAATAAAAATAAAAAAAATATTTCTTATACCCATCTCTCTTTCTTCTTCATCTCTCTCTGTCACACAAAACACACACACAAACACTCGATCAAAACACACACTTCACACACACAGTTAATCAAAACACACACACACACTAACACAAACACTCGCTTTTTAAAAGATAAAAAGGAAAAAAAAGAAAAATGGTGCGTTATGGCGTAATTGTGGCAACGCAGCCACCAACGGTGTCCCTTCATTTCACATTCCAGTGTCATAACGTCAGAAACGGGGTTGCCACGTCAGCAACGGCGTGATGACACCGAAGAAGGCTCTAATAACTTAATACACATAACTCTCTCAAAACCAATGATTCTTTCTTTGTGAACAAAGCCCGTACATCGCATGGGCCATTTATAGGGATGGTTATTCACAACCAGAATCACAATATATAAAGTAGACCATTTAGACCCAATCTAATCCAGTGCTCGATCATGCCCCATATGTAGGGCTCAAAGCGAATTAGACGAACACAGATAAAACATTATTATGTGTGTTTGTTTAATTTTAACCAGACAAATAAACGAACACGATTTATTAAATAACATTGCTTGAACTCATATTAAACCTCACATTATTTCATTACACGTTCACTACGCATTAAACTACTTGCGAACGTCTTTCAAACCCAACCCTCCAGATATGAACTTATATGATGTTTCGTAAAAGTAAAAGATCGATTTTTTCCAAAAAAAATAAGCCCGGTGTATCGCACGGGTCTGAACGCCTCGTAAGTCATGACAGTTGATACATCAAGAGATATTAAACAAAATATCACTCTCTAAATGCCAAAACGAAAGATATTAATAACAATAACACAAGTTTAAGATTTTAGATAAGTTTAAGTTGAAACATATGAATATAGGTCACATACGAACCCTTAAGGCTATTTATCGTGATTAATTAATGCCATGCATCGTGAACTGAACACTATTTTAGTTTTTTCAGCTAATTAAAACACCATTATTATATAAAATAGACGTTAAATACGACCGCAAGATACATGTAAAAAAAGAAGCTCTTGTAGCGTTTTAAAAAAAGTAGGTTTGTCTTGAACAATGTTAGATAGGCGATTCGTTATTAGTAACTTTTTGTGAGTGAACTTATGCTGAATGTTGTATGAGGAGTAACCGACAATTGCCAGAGTTTCTCAGTATCCGAATACGAGATAGTATGAATCCTAAAGATCTAATTGGTGTTGTGATTGGTGAATTCCAAGTCACCTCAACATTCTTCCGATTTCTCCCTTCTCTTTAATTCATACAGGTATGTGTTTAATTACACATACTTTGACCACTAAAATCAGAACTTAAATAACTAAAAACTACCAATATATACATAGTATTTAGAATGTTTTGTATTTGTATGTGCAGGAAATGGATACCAAGAAAAGGACAAAATAGAAGTCAAATTTGAGAAAACGCGAGTCACGAGAACGGGAAGAGCGTGAAAGAAAAGTCAAGTCAAAGCCCAAAAGTCAACCACAAAGTTAAAGTCAAATTAATGTCAAAGTCAACCCGAAATGTATTTGGAAAGATCATCGAAACCGAACCCGAAAAACCTAAACTGCCAAATAGAGGCCTACCCGTACCCACTTAGTGGGCCCGAGAAAGCCCACTTATATCCTTATAAACCTTTAAACCATAAATAAAATCCCAAGTCCTTTTAATACCATAACCGGCCCAATTAACCAAGCCCAACAATCCCCTTATAACACCCGTTACCCTTTATAACACCCCCGTTAGTCCTTAAAAGGACTAACAGTGCAAACATAAATATAACTCCAAGGACTAAAGTTGTATCACCAAAGGACTATCCTTGCAATACAATGTATAACTTTCAGGGACCTTTCTTGACATTATCCAAACTTCAAAATAACCCGGGAACAACTGTTCATCATCTCCCACACCAAACGTGTGTCTGTCCTTACTACCCGCCAAAACCCCAACACTATTCCCCTTTCTTCTCCACTTTGTCTACACACCCCACACCTTATCCCACTAATTGCAACCTTCGCAATATCCAATCATCCCATTTGTCAAGGAATAAAGACAAGAAATCAATGGCTTTGATCATACAACTTGGGGAACACTCAATTTAGATGGCTATGATGACATTTGTGACCTCTCTCACACAAGAAGCACACCTGCAAAAGCTCTCAGAAAAGAAGCTCTATACTATAACCTTCCTCGATTAGTATAAATAGGCTTATTGTAACCTTTGGGCACATAGGCTTTTTACCTAGCAGTTTTATTTTTCAGCTTATTTTAGTTCGATGTAATTTACCTTGTATTTTTGAGTTTAATGAAATCTATGTTGTTCTTTAAACTATTAACTGCTCTTGTGTTTCTCAAGTTCTATTTAAGTCACTAAAAGCTTTCATTTAAAACCCTCATAAGCTGTTTAACCTTAAGCAATGGAAACTCTCTAGTTTCTTGTTGTTTAAAGAGGTGTTTCATTAAAAATCACTTAAAAATACTTGAAGAATCTTGGAGCATGGTAAATATTGGATGGCCATGGGTTTAGTGCTTATGTGGATAAGCTATAGGTTGGGTTATGAAGCTATTTGAGTACTTGAAATTTATATACAAAAGCTGACTTTTTGTAATTTTTCTTTTTCATTGTCTTGCAAAAGCTATAGGTCTAGGTTATAATCTGATTTGAGTTCTTATTTCTTGCTTATTTATGCTTTTTACGGCTTATTCAGAGTTAATTGATGCTTAAGTTACTTTATTGTTTCCTTTATCACTTATATGAAGCTTTCTTTTAAGACTGCCTATATTTGCTTTGTTTAACTTCATATATTCTATTGCTTATTTATAGTGTTATTGTGTTGTTTTATTGTGCTTATTGCTAATTAGTCATTACTTTTTATCTGTTTTTAAAAAACCATTGCTTAAAACTTTGTTAATCAGCCTAAAAAAAGACTTTTTCAAAATTAAAAGGGTGTTTGGGATAGTAGTGAAAATGGGTCAAAATAGGTTTAAAAACCATTTGTCTATTGTCTAGCCACTCCCACCCCCCCCACCCAACATAAACCTAGCTTCTTATTGTTTCTTAATTAGTTTTTCAAAGGTTTTAAGTATTAAAACTTGTTTTAAGGTTTTTCTCATGTTGTCTTTGAAACTGTGGCTCAAAATTATTTTAAAGTGCTCATTTGATTAGTATTTAAACCCTGATTTGAGTCTTGTTTTAGTGGTCTTTATAGTATCTTAATGCATAGTTGATAGTCTTTTCGATTACTTGTGTCTTGTTTAAAATCTGTCATAGTCCCTAGTTAAGTGTCTTTTTCTTTAAAACCCTTTTTCATTTTCATTTTTTAGTTACTTAAACTTATCTTCAAGCTTAAAAGTTTAGCATGGCTCATTTGGGGATACGTCAATCGTGTTTTTACTTGATTTACATTTTAAACCTTATGATTGCCAACTTATTGAGGCTGTCTATAGCCAAATTTCTAAGAAAACCCAGTCAACCACATCGACTGGACAGCAGTTTTCATTAGCCCTTGTTATTCTTATTTTTTCAAATTCCAAGTCTTGCATTTTAGAAAGCCCTTAGGACAGTCTTTAAGCCAGTACAAGCCCTATTCCCATAAGGTTCCATTTTGTTGCTTATTTTTTAAGCCTAAAAGTTGCCCTTTGGGTTGTGTTGTATGTAGTTTTGACAATTTGCTTATTTGCTTATTCTGGTTTTTCTGCTTATTTTTCCTGGCTCGTTTTCCTTCATCTTGCTTATTAGGTTTAGTACACTTCTGCCTTAGCTTATTTTATTGTAAGTCACACTTATTTTCCCCTAGATTGCTAAAACATTTTTACATAGAAGCCCTTGTTGAAATAGCCCATTCTGTCACTTCCTTGCTTATTTTGCTTTTGTTCGATTATGCTTGCTTAAATAGGTTTTTAGCTGCTTATTAGGTTTAGGGCTTTAGATTTTAGCTTATTTACTTGCTTATTGTGCTTAAAGAAATAGCTCATTCTGTCAGCTTTTCTTTGCTTATATTTACTTGCTCATATAAAAAAAATAAAAAAAAGGAAAAAAAACCAAAAATATAAAAACATTATCCATAAAAAGAAAAAAAAATTACTAAGTTGGTAAAAGAACACCAACATATAATACTTTCAACTGAAGTATTATCCATTAATAAGTTCCCTAACCAAAGAATCAAAAACTTACATTTTGTGTCTCTCCTAGGTACGCCACCTTTTAAGAGTTAACAACCCTTATGTGCGTATTTTCTTTGAAATAGTACCAGAGAACAGTTGATTATAATGATAAAGAGTTCCTTTCTCATTGTCCATTATTAAAATATATTGTGAATACATTGTTGAAAAACCAAAAAAAAATAGTATAAATTTCTTTTTACATTTTAGTGCATGCGCACTCGTTCTCAATCTCGTAATTCTAACTGTCAACAACAAGTCAACCCGAATTTGTTGAACATTAATCATGTAACCAATTTGAAAATCAAGCTTCACCCGTATTACGATGGAAATACTCCCGTACTATGGCTCAATTGCTTCGAAGCACCCATCGTGGGTACGAGGACGTCATCGTTGTGCCGAAATCACCCGATAACTTACTTAAGCACGGTTTGCTTACCCTCGTCAAAACAAACATTCTTCATACATGACAAAGAAGACCCCATGCTCACATCGATATTTCAACAAGATCACTTCTACATGAAGTGTCCGAACCGTCCCTAGTACGTCGGTAAAGCTTATGCTTTTTCCCATTTTCTTCTCGAGTCAGGGTGATGGAGATTAGAGTTGATGCTATGTGGGGTGTCGAAAATGCTGCCGCGATTTTGCTCAGAAAAGAAACCCCTCGATCGATCACACAAAAGATATCTTGGTGTCGAAATTCATTAACAAATCTTCCCTCTTTTTTTTTTTTTTCCTTCCCAAAACAACAAAAACTTCGGAAGAAATCACGAGATTTCGAACAACGATTGATGAAACTTCTACGAGGCAGGACCGATTCAAAGATCTTCTTCGGGCATGCCACATCATGGTGTTTTGGAGTTACATCAACTCGAACATTCTATCAATTCTTTGAACTCTAAGATCAAGCATTCGTTGAACTCCCCGCGGGTGTAACTTTTTGGATAAAATCTCAGATTGCCTAAGAATCATTGAGAGCAAATCCAAGTTCCGTATTCCCTAACAAACCGGTTGTTGCCAAAGTGATATCGAAGCTCTTCTACCCCTGTATTTCTCCCAAATTTGCTGAACTTAAAGATATGTGAAACATTACTTCTCGATACAAAAACAAACCCAAGCGCCCCTCCCGTAAAACGTCGAGGAAGGTTGTGTTACTTGTGGTGGTACACATTCTTACCGAAATTTGACCCCCAGCCACCAATGGCAACGTTAGCGATGACAAAATTCAAGAGTACGTTTCCCAACAACCACAGCTAATTTCAATCAAGAATACCGGTTACCGACCCCGATTGCTAATCAAATACGACCTCCAGTTTTCCTCCGATAAAACCAATGAAATAACCAAAACTGTTACAATCCTAAAAACCGGACTATTACAACCAAGCAATTTATCGACCACCTATAAGCAACTCCCGTTCCACCAAGCTTCCATCCGACCTTACCAAGCTCCGGCTTCTCAAACACAAGTATACCAAGACCAATTTGAAAAGCAACGTCAACTAATCATGTGTAAATGAGTAACATGCAAGACCGAAAATCAAAACTTCAAAATTAAATGACCAATTTTAACGACATTCTTACCAAAGATCGTGAATTCCAATACGCTTCTACCTCAGGTCAGGGGACACTCCCAAGTAAAACCATTACTAACCCAAGAAATTGAAGTATTACCACCGAAAGCGGTGTCGCTTTATCAAGGACCCATGATTTCCTACTACTACATCTTCTCCACCTAAGAAGTTGAACGTGAACCCGATTTGACAAGACACGAGGCTTTCCAACTAATAACGGAAGTATACCAAAGACGTCCAACCCTGTATATCCAATTTAAACTCTTGAATCTAAATTTTGGAAGCCATTTGTTACTCCCTTATAGAGCACCTATGCCTAACTTAGAAACGTAAATTCCCGTATCCTTCAAGTGCCCGTAATGAGAAAGCGTCGTTGAAAAATTGAAAAATTCTCAGAAATCTTTAAAGATTTGAGTTTCTAAATTAGCCTCACGGATGCTTTGATTCTTATGTCAAAATTTGCCTTGACTCTTAAAGCCTTAATTGGAAACAAAGAAAAATTAAGTGAAATGGCTAGAACTCCTTTAAATGAGTATTGCTCGGCGGTTATCCTCAATAAGTTACCCGAAAAACTTGGAGAACCCGGCAAATTTCTCATACCGTGTGACTTTCCCAGAATGGATGATTGCTTAGCCTTGGCCGATCTTGACGCTAGCATAAATCTCATGCCATTATCCGTGTGGAAAAAGCTTTCTCTTCTGGAGCTCACTCCTACTTGTATGACTTTTAAACTTGCGGACCGTTTGATTACCCAACCGATCGGTATCGCCGAAGATGTCTACCTAAAAGTAGGAAAGTTCAAATTCCCGGCCGACTTTGTAGTCGTAGACTTTGATGCAGATCCCCGAGTCCCCTTAATTCTCGGGAGATCCTTCTTAAAACCCGGACGTGCTTTGATTGATGTGTACGAAGGAGAATTAACTCTTCATGTCGGAAAAGAAGCCGTAACATTCAATCTTGACCAAACTTTGAGATACTCCTCTAATTACGATGATATGACAGCGAACCGAATCGACGTCATTGAAATGGCTTATGAGGAGTATTCTCAAGAAATTCTCGGTTTTACGATGTGATCGCAAGTGGCAATCCCACTCCTTATTATAACCCGGTTGTTTCTACCTCTTCTCCGACTCTCACTCCCTTCGGGGATAGTGATTTTCTTCTCGAGGAAGTCGATGCTTTCCTCGCTC
>BQNB010062090.1:0-36216 GCA_026074375.1 Tanacetum coccineum
ATAATTGAACTCGTTCGGTTGTTGAAAAGAGGACTCGTTCGGTTCATTCTTATATCAACTTATTCGGTTCACAACGGTTTGTTACTAGTTTGGCTGACATGATCTGAGACTCGTTCGGCTCTTGTGTCTTCAACTAGTTCGGCTAATGAAGCATTGACTAGTTCGGTTGAATTGTTGAAGAGCTAGATCGGTGTACTATTTTCCTTTGCTTCTTGTTGTCGTCTTGTTACCCAAAAAAATTAGCCAAACCGTCCTTGTAAAGCTTAAAAACTGGATCTTGTATCTCTATTATTCTTTGAACCGTTGTGGATCACAAAAATAACAATAAAAAAAACGTGATATCTAAAGAAAGAAAATAAGGTGAAAATAAGACTTTTGATATCAAACCAACACGCACCCTACTGTTGGACACACAGTAGTAAAACAAGGAAAAAAAGATGTGAAATGTCTAAACAGTAGGCCCAAAACAAAACTTGAAGGTAAACAAAAAAAACTTTTAAAATAAGCCGAATGTTAATAAGCTCAATAAGCCGAAACAACAAAAACCACAAACATAACACGCACGAATACAATACACCCCTGGTTAGCTCTTGATACCAATTGTCAAGGATCAAAAACACCTTTTCGGGGGGTCTTGGTTGATCAAAATAAACTAGATAAATCATGGTGTAGTTTTAGTGAGAGAAAGTAGAGAGAGGGGATGAACAATAAAAGATAAAAGATTAGATTGAAAGGAAAATGAAAAAAACAAATGAACATCCACCCCCTCATGGAGAGCCATGAGGGGTATTTATACAAGAAACAAAAAGCTAACTATTCCTAGTTAACATAAATGACCCCTGCGTGGTACGCAGTGTCCAAAACTAGTCCAATTCACGTGTAAGACGCCAACTTCACTAAAAGTGAGGCTAACATTAAGGGTTTTGAGGTTTGGTCGAACAAGGGAGAGAGCAAGGGAGATAGTTAGGGTTTTTAGGTTTCAAGTTATATGCATACAATGACCTTATGACCTCTTTTTATACTCCTCTTGACTTGGTGAGCAAGCAAAGTCTCCCACCTCCTCTTGGAGGGGTATTCGGCTGACTAGGAGAAGGAGAGGGGCAAACCGCACCCTTCCTTTATTTGGTTTTAAATATTTAGTCCTTTAAACCTTTTAACGACTTAATATTTATTTCTTGTTAAACATTTAACGATCGTTTGTTAAAACACTAATTAATATATTACATTAATATATTAAATACATTGTTCTACATATTAACGTGTGCGTCCCCTTAGGCTCGAATAATTTCTGGACATATATAATTTATATTTGTTCATATTCCAACAGTTTATACCAGGTATTACTCCCTGTCAAAGCCGGTCCTAAGTATCTTGCTACTTTGGGCGAGACAATTAAAAAAATGCTCCTACTAAATATTATAAACGAACAATGCAATGTTTTCCACAAATTTAATTTAATCGTTAAACAAAACATAAACATCTAGAAAATGTTACGTATATGTGAACATGAAACAAAGTTGTATAACATGTCTATATTTATCAGATTACCCTAATATTCTTGGACATCTTTTAAAAATAAAATTGTTAAAAGTGTAGAAAATGGTGTACATTGGACCCATTTTAACAATGTTTTCATAATTGGGTTGAAAGTGTCAAATATGTAAACTCATTTGTACATGTGTAAAAATAAAAATAAAAAATTGGGATGAAAGTGTAAAGCTAAAAAAGCTTAGGATGTAAACCGAATATTTCCCAAAATTATTCTATGATCTTATAAATCAAACCTCTCTTTTTTGTCTTTTTTTTCTTCTTTCAAATTGCTAAAACTCATCTATGTTTCACTTATATCATGTAAAAAAAACATATATATAGTTTTAGCATGGATTTTAAACAAATTTACGTTAAAATAAAATTCAAATGACCCCTTTGCTCAAACTTGGCCCTACACGACACTAGAAGCTTTATGCCCTCTATTTTTATGATGCTTTGGGCTGTTGCCCGGACTGCCCATAGTCAGGGCCGACCCTCTATTTTATTAGTTAAAGATAAATTTGTCATTTCGCAAAAAATAAAAAATAAAATAAAACAGTAATGATTATTCTTTCTACAACCACCATCTCTATTTTAACACTAAATTTAACACTTTCACAGTTCTCAGCACACTCTCCTGAGAAAATCCACACAAACCCGACCCTCACCAGACCCACCATTCCCCGCCACGCGCAACGTTGACCTGGGTTGAAGTTCGTGGTCTTTGACATTTTCTAGCGACCTACTAGCTGTTGGGAACACCACCTCCTGCGAGTGGAGTATCCCTCTTTTTCCAGAGCCTTATTCGGGTAGCATAGTCGCATCAGCCGTCGTCGGCCGTCGTTCGCCACCCTCACTGCCGTCATTAGCCACCATCGGTGCCCGAAGTTTTTTATTTTTTCTACAATGGCTGAGGTCTTTTGATTTTTTCTTAATATATCAATTAAATATAATTAAATTTATATTGTTCCTTTTATTTTACTTTTCCTCTTATCTTATTCTTTATTACTTCTTTGTTACTTGCTTTGCCATTGTTTATTGGTGTTGCTTGCTAGCTTTATCTTTTGTTTATTTCCCCCTTCTTTGTGTTACTCTTTTAGCTTAGGGATTGCAATAAAACCCGTATTCGATGGGGACCCGATCCCCAAAGCCCAATTGACTGGGGAATCCCCGAGTTGATCGGGGATGGGGATGGGGACGGGGATTCCCCGAATTATGAAACCGGGAATGAAGCAGGGATGGGATAGCATAAATCGCAAAGAGATTAGGGTTTACAAGTTTAACCTAAACTACGTAGCAAGTATTAAATGGGTGGTTGAAATACCATTTAATGCACGTTTGCTTTCTAGTACTTAGGTATAGTCCTTTAAGGAAATTTGTTGTACTTCTATACCAAGTTTAGAAGTTACTTTCCTAAGGAGATCTGCTTTATTCTTTTAAAGCATATCTTTTTCTCGCCTTGTAAACCTTCTAGAAGTGAAACATTTCATTTTAACTTCTGTTAAGGAGATAGACATCGTCCAGCTTGGAATTGTCAGCCAAGCTGGACTGAAGCTCTTACTAAGGTCTTATTCAGTATCTGCACCGCCTCATAAACTGAAGTGAAGATAATCATGATCTTCTAAGTACCCGAAGAACTAGAGCTGAAACTTTTTATCAGTGTCTCAAGCTGAACACTCTTCAGCTTGACTTATACTTAGGGGATTTTATGTTTAAATCTACTGAAAGACTGAAGGGCTCAAGAACTGAACCCAACAATCTTCCCCTATTTGAATATACAAATAGCCTAAGTTTAAATTAGTATTAAGTAAGCAAAACAACTTCTTCTTACACTACTAATATACATTGAACAACATAAACTGATAGCCTTTCATTATAACTTTCATTATAATACAGATTCAAAAGATAAAGTTATTACAAAAGATTACATTCTATTGCCTCAGTTGCTCAATGACTCTTATATGCTTGAGTGGGTTTAGGTTTCTCTTATCAATTTCAGCAAGCAGAAGGGAACTGAAAGTTCTAGCATGATCATCACGCCCTGGACCTTGGTGAAGTCTGAAGAAGATTTCTTGTACAATATATAACATGGTGTTTGGGAAATCTCTAAAGTCTTCAATGGTAACAAAATCCTGTCTGTGATATGAGTTAAACAAAATTATACATAGGACAGGTTCATTACGCACAGTACCAGCTAGATGATCTTCATATTAAACTGATGACTTGAGCCTTTTGTTAGCTCTGAAAAAGTCATGAATGTCATCAGCATGCTTTGTTTTCTTGTTTGCCAGATCATTCAGTCTATCCAAAGGATCCTGTTCACTTAGAGGTCTATCCAAGTTGATTCCCAGTTCAGTTTCAGTCGTACGGAGATAGTCCATTCTTTCTTGTATTTGTTTATAGATGGACGTCCATCCTTTACCTTTTTTGTTAAGTCAGGCTGTAACAACTTCTCTCCTAACACCTAGATGTAAGTTACTGGCTTCGAACTCAAGAAGGATTTCACTTGTATCATCCTCTCTGTATACTTTCAAAGTAATTAGACCCTTTCTGGTCAAGATATCACAGTTGGTGATTCTTGATTTCGCTCTTCTATTCATCATTATACCACAATATCTGTCATACTGTAATTTGTCATTATAGTACTTGTTCAACACTTCAGGACCAAGAAGATCAATCGGCTCTTCTTTCCTTATTTTACCTTTACGTGTGGCAGCTTCAGCTTTGGCCTCTTCCTCTATCTTCTTTTGTTGATTGATTTGTTCTTTAGTTAGATGGATATGCTTTCCATCTTCAGTGATAAAATCAAACTTCTTTGCTTTCTTTATTCTAGAGGATTCGACCATGGAACCAGGCACATGTCTTGTTTCATCATCAATAAAATCACTTTATGTACTCTCTTCTTCAACATTCTTTGAAGACATAACCTTTTTGCCCTTGTCTATCTTTGTTTGCTCCCCCTCAGGTTGAGAGGAGCTTTCTGGTGGATTTGAGAGGAAGGGGGATTGCATGTGAGTAGTGGTTGTGACAATTGGTGGATTAGGTGGTGATGTTGTTTCAGGTTATGGTTTGTTTAGGTTTTTTCTTTCTGTATTCTTTTCAGCTCTTCTTTGAAAAAGCTAGGAGATTGTTGCTTGATTTGTGTTCTTCTCCCCCTCAGCAGACATAGTGCTAGCTTGGCCTGCTGAAGGAACACGTTGATCTCCAGCTTTTGATGTAGCTGAATGTAAAACCTTAGCAAACATGTTTAAGTCTTGTGTTACCTTTAGCAACAGACTTAGAAGAGCATCTAAGGTTTTTAGTTTAGCTTGAGCAGATGTGACTTGATTTGGTACTGAAAAAAATTCAGCTGGAAGTTCCCACTAAAGAGACTTCAGTTCAGCAACTTGAGATATAAGACTGGTGACAGTTGTTGTAAATTCTTCCATCTTTGTGGGAAGTTCTTCAGATGCCCTAAAACTTCATGTTAATACAAATAATGTCTAAAAACGTTATTTATATTTTTTGACCTCTCAACGTTTTGATAATAACAAAATGTACAAATGTTTACAATAAATATAAACGTTTACAAATTATTAAATGTAAAATTCTATTTCTAAGATTAGTAATCACTTAAGGTATGGACAAACAAAATAATTAAGCATGATTAGTGATCAAGAAAATATTTTTCTCTTAATCCTCACTTTTAATTCTACAAAAGTATTTTCTCAAAAATACATTTACAAAATATTCTCTAATTAAAATAAATTTTTTATTAAAAACTTAAAATTTGAAATTTAAATTCTCCTCCTAAAATGAAAGCTTCTACAACAGATACAACCTTCCCCACAAAAAGACAAAAAAAAGGAGTGGAGTCTAGGCGGTGACCCCCTTATAGGCCTGGCGGCCCCCTTATATATAAGGGACCGCTAGGACCGCCCCTAGAGAGCCGTTGGGATTCATTGCCTATAAATACTGCTCCATTCCCAGCAGAAAAATATTCCTCTTTGCACGAAATTTTTTAGTCTTTTCTTTCTCTCTCTAAACCTTCTTTCTCTTACTAAAACTCTTGATCACTAACGTACTTAGATCTTATTTCAAGTGATCTAATCTTTTCTTCTCGTCTCTTCCCTCTCATTCAAGTGCAAGAGAAGAACACTCGTATTCGTCAAGAAACGAAGTGTTAATTAGTGATCTCTCCTCCTTTCTTCTAAGTACCAATACTCTATTGTATTTATCTTGTGTATTTGTGTGATTTGGATATTGTGTAGATCCGATAGTGTAGATCTTGTGAGTGTGTATATCTTGTGAAGTGGTAGATTGGTTCTAGCTAAGATTAGGACTCGACATTTAGCTTAGTGTCGGAAAATAACATAAGCGACATGTAAACGGTTTTCTCCACCTAAAAGGAGCTTGTTGACATAGTGAAATCTAGAGTCGGATACTCGGGGAGTGGAGTAGGACGGAGAGGTGCTTCGTAGCCGAACCACTATAAAATCTTGGTGTCTTGGTTTGGTTGATTCTTTCCTTACCTCTTTACATTATTATTGTTGTTATCATGCTTTAGTTTAGATAGTTATTGCTTGTTCATATTGTGATTTGGTTGAACATATAACTCGGATCTATAGATTTTTGAAAGTAAGCTTTTGAAACGTAAAACAAACGTTCAAACTATTCAATCCCCCTTCTAGTTTCCACACTTCAATTTCAAGTCCATAAACATGTATCTTTAATGCTTTAACTTCATCAGTTAGTTCATTAAACTTTGAGGGGAGTTCCTTCAGCTCAGTTGGTAGTGAGCTGCGAGAGTCATGAGCTGATAAAATCTTTAAAAATTCAGCAGTTAGAGATTTTACTAGTAGCTCATTGAGTTTTCCCATATTGGGAGAGGGAGATTGAGCTTTTAGTCGAGCAATTTCTGCTTCAGCTTTTGTCTTCTCAGTTTCTAGTGTATGCTTTTAAGACTGGAGAAAAAGAACTTGATTTGTGAGCTCTTGAATCTGAATGGACCTTGGAAATGGAGGTGTGGAAGCTAAAGTGTCTTTAATTTCATCATTTGTGGTGGAATGAATTTCGTCATTCTTGCCTTCCTCCTCATCCTCTTCACTATCATCAACCACAATGATAGGCTCATATTCTGGAGTGTCCAGGTCCTTGAAATCAGCTTTGACATTTGGCACCAGCTTTGCCAGATCTTCAAGCATGATTCCCCAAACATGATTTCTTCACTTGATTTTACATCATTTCTTGTTCCTGTTTCAGGTGTAGTGAGGACAGTTTCCAACCCATCACTAACAGATTTGGTTTTGTTTGCAAGAACATTTAGGTCAGTGCCTGCATATATATGATCAAGTGAATAGTTTTTGATTCCTTCATCTTTACCTTGTTATGGAGGCAAAGAATCATTAGGAGTAGATGTTTCATGATCAACTTCAGCTGTGGAATCTGCTGAAGCATCATATCCTGATGCAGACTCAGAGTGAATAATGACGGAAGCTGAATATATAGGCGTTAAATTAGAAAATGCTAACATACCACTACTGAGCTGAGGGCGGGCTCCTTCTTCACTGGTGACCCCTAAAGATGTTGGGCCACCAGCTGTTTGTACAAATGGATTCAGAGTGGTCAGTTTTGCTAAGAAACCCACTATTTAGTGGGAGTATTTGATCTATTAGCATTTGGTAGCATAGTTCTTTTTTGATCTTCAGCCTTTTTGGCTTGAAGTGCTTCACCTCTTTTGAACCATTCAATGTTATAGTGATCAGTTGTGGTATGGATGGAACTGCTACAAACTTCACATCTTTTGAAGGAATGTTGAGGATTTCTTAGATTGATCTTTCTCTCTAGAGAGATTATCCTGTTATGACCATTTGTTTCATGATCATAACTTCCACAAATTCCACAAATGGGATAGAACAAGCAATCATCAAATAGATGATCCATACTACCATAGTGAGTGCAAGGTGGAAAGAAGCGTTTTGATGGTCTAGGATTTTTAGATCTTGATGATCTACCAAGACTTTTGAGATGCTAAAACATATTTATGGTGCACATGTACTCAGCATGATCACAGGTTCTGTGATTAGTTTTTCCATAAATCATACAAAACGGGACTTTGTAACACTTCTCAGTGAGATGATTTTTTAATCCATAAAGTTCACAACTCCTTTTGAGTTGTGGTTTTTTATGCTTTTAAGAGTGTTTTGGGAACCTTGTTTGTCTCTGGATTGAGATGACTAATTTTTGCTAATTTGTAATTTTAGATCATTGAGTTCTTTTATTACAGTAGCCAAGTAGAGGTAATCAGTAGTTTTTACATTCTTTGAATTTTCAGCAGGAGCTGAGTTAGATTTTAATGCTGAAGCCTTTTTGTTTTCCTGAGCATGAGCTGAGGATGGTTCATTAGGAATGATACCTTTTAAAGCTTTAGTTTTGAATGTGTAGATTGATTTCAAAGCTTTTTTGACAGTATTTGGTCCAAAGATAGGTTTAACATCACCTGGTTTCTCCACTGGAGGAAAAGAGGTAAAACAAACTAATAATTCATCCGCTGAATCATATTCAGTCTCTGATGAGTCAATAACAACAACTAGAAGATCAATTGAGTTTCTTTGAGACTCAGCTGGAAGAATTCTACTAGTATCATGATTTGGCAAGATAAAATCTTCAGCTTCTAATAACCAGGGTCTTTCAACACATGGTATGGAAGCTTTTATGTTATAGACTAAAGATTTTATAAAGACTAAGTCTTTAAGCCCAGAGCTGGAGGGATCTTTAATGATTTGATCAACTCCCAGAATTCTCTTCTTTTAAGAGGGAATTTGTTTACTAATACATTGATTTACTTGTTTAGAACTGTTGAGCCATGTCTCAGTGATAGATGTTAGCTCATTTAGTTCTTTTCTTAAGTTTTTATTCTCTTTGAGAATTTTAGTGCTTGCATGCTGCATAGTAGTACTGTAGAATATTAGTAATCCTTAAACACACATACAAGTATGAAGAAATCTAGAGAGAGAAAGAGAGTAGGAGGTTGCTTCTAGTAAGAGAAAGTGAAAGAGAATTATATTAACTATGTAAGAAAAATGAAACAACCAACACCCTTTCCATAGCATGGAAAGGGTTTATATACTATAATATGGCCGGTTGGTAAGGCCTTGTCCATAGGCTTTTCATGAGATTTTCCTTAACTAGCCTATCTAGTTTCCAAATATTGCTTAACGAGTTATCTAACATTATTTATGGAAGTGACCGATACTTTCGTATTCCTAATAATCTCCCCCTAAGGGAGGTCACTCCATTTTACAAAAATTTAAACCTAACATACTATGCTCTGTCTTTAGTCTTGTGCTCGCATACTTGTTTTCTTAGCATTATCTTGTGAACATGATGTAGTGATCTTTGACTTTAGGCTTGAGCTTATTCTGTTAAGCTTGACTTATATGTGAACTTGAACTTCTTTAATATCATCAACCAAGTATAATCTCTTATCATCATCTTGTGATCTTGTCGCCGTCTTGTGCACTTGTGACTTTTGGACCGACATGCTCATACTTGGTCTTGGAAGCTTGAATAAGACATCTTTCTTAAAAATCTTTAACTATAATACTTTTTCCAAAAATGTAACATAAATTCCCATCACCCGATCAAGTAAAGATGATCGACACTACACTTCATCTTTGAGACTACATCCTTCAAGTATTGTCTCGTCAATTCTCTAACATGTCCCATCTTCTCGCATAGTCAAGAAATGAGCGAGACTTAGATGAGAACGATCACGATTAACCAAATCCGTTACTTTACCACTGCCGTCTTTGGCAACTTAGTCACAAAGTCCATCGTTATATTCTCCCATTTTCATTGTGGGATCTCTGGTTGAACCAACAAACCCGATGGTTTCTGATATTCTATCTTAACTTTGGCACATGTTAAACACTTGCTGACATAAGTGGTAATTTCTGCTCTCATGTTGGGCCACCAATACAGCCTCCTAAGGTCCTGGTACATCTTATCCGATCCAGGATAGATGGAATACTTTGACTTATGAGACACATGCATAATCAAAGCTCTCAGATCACCAAAACACGGAACCCCAACTCGAATGTTTCAAACACAACGTTCCATCAGCGCGAGGTTCTAGCTTGTTAATCATGCCATGCAAATCTTCGTCGATGAAGTTCTCTTCCTTTTGGCTTCCGATTAAGCACTCAAAATCTGCTTTGGAAGGTTTAACCCTACAGTCATAACTAAGGCTCGAACTCGTAGCAGCTTGTTTCTCTCCTTTTGGCTCAGGGCATCAGCCATCACGTTCGCCTTCCCTGGGTGATATCGAATCTCACAGTCATAGTCACTCAACAACTCTAACCAACTTCGTTGTCTGATATTCAGCTCCTTCTAATCGAGAATGTGTTGTAAACTCTTGTGATCAGTGAACACAACGCACTTTGTACCATACAGATAGTGTCTCTACATCTTCAAGGTAAACACTACTTTACCAAGCTCTAAGTCGTGTGTAGTATAGTTCTTCTCGTGAACCTTGAGTTGACGGGATGCATAAGCTATGACCTTCTCCTTCTGCATCAAAACCGCGCCCAACCCTTTATGCGAGGCATCGCAATATACCATGAAGTTCTCACTTCCCTCTGGTAAGGCCAATATCAGCGCACTACATAATTTCTGCTTAAACAACTGAAATGCAGCCTCTGCCTTTTCTCCCCAATCAAACTTTACACTTTTCTGAGTCAGTTTCGTCATAGGTCTAGCGATTTTTGAAAAACCTTTGATAAATCGTCGATAGTAACCAGCTAAACCTAAAAATTGACGGATCTCGGTTGGTGTCTTGGGTGATGACCAATCCTTGATTGCCTCAATCTTAGAGGGATCAACGTGAATGCGTCACTAACATACGTGACCAAAAAATTTATACCGTCGACACCAACACCACACTTCGAGAACTTGGCGTACAATTCCTCCTCCTTCAATAATTTCAAAATCAACTTAAGGTGTCCTTTGTGCTCCTTTCTGCTCTTGGAGTAGATCAAAATATCATCGATAAATACAATCACGAATCTATCCAGATACGGTTTGCACACCCGATTCATCAAATCCATGAATACTGTCGGTGCGTTAGTCAAACCAAACGACATTACTTGGAACTCTTAGTGACCATAGCGAGTCCTAAATACGGTCTTAGGAATGTCTTCCTCTCGAACTCTGAGTTGGTGATAACCAGATCTCAGGTCGATCTTAGAGTAGACTCTTGATCCTTGGAGTTGATCAAACAAGTTGTCAATCCTCGAAAGTGGGTATGGGTTCTTCACAGTAAGTTTGTTTAGTTTACGGTAGTCGATAAACATCCGAAAAGAACTATCTTTCTTCTTGACAAACAAAACCCCCACCCCCGGGGGAACCCCCCCGTGAGGAACTAGGTCTTATGAATCCTCTGTCAGAAAGTTCTTGCAATTGAGTGGACAACTCTTGCATTTCGGCTGGTGCTAATCGATACGGGGCTCGTGCTACAGGTGCAGCACCGGGGACTAAGTCAATTTAAAATTCAACCTGTTGAGCAGGTGGTAGTCTAGGCAAATTTTTTGGAAAGACCTCCAAAAATTCCCGTACGATTGGCACGTCCTCAAGTCGCTTCTCCTCTGACTTATCCTCAGCCTTCTTGGATGTAACTTGCACTAGGTAGACTTGACATCCCTTTTAAATATACTTCTGGGTCCACGTACACGATATGATGTCCAGCTTACTTCCGTCGTCGCAATTATCACCTCGGATTATCAATACCTCATCTCCATAAGGAATACAAACGACCTTCTCGTCACAAATGATCAACGCGTGGTACTTCGCCAACCAATCCATACCGATGATGATGTCGAAACTACCAAGTTCTACGGGCATTAGATCTATGTCGAACGGATGACCTAATAATCCTAACGTGCAACCTCTAAGAACAACATTTATTTATGAAATTCTTCCATCGGCAAGTTCTACGATATAAATGGTGTCTAAAGTGGATGGTGCAACATCAAGCAAAGCACTAAAGGTAGACGACACAAAACTTTTATCGACGCCCGAATCGAATATCACGGAAGCATAACAATTATTGAGAAGAAACGTACCCGTGACAACATTGGAATCAGGGTTTGTTCCTCCTCCACCAATAGCGTAAGTCCTTGCTGTAGCTTCATTACCTCCAGTCTGGTTTCCAGTCTTGTTCCCAACTCGGTTCCCATGGTTTTGGTTTCTCAACTTTGGACATTCTCTCTTCACATGTCCCGGTCTCCCACACTCATAGCAAATAACACCTTGCTGATTCCTAAGTGGGGCTCTTTGCATGTTTGGAACAACAGTTGCAGATCTGCAATCTCTCCTCTGGTGACCAACTCTCTTACAATTATTGCACTTCACTGTACATGGCCCTACATGGTAGTATATGCACTTGTTGCAGAGTATGTGAGGTCCAGCATACCCTTTCCTCTCATTGTTCCCAGCCGTGTAGGCTCTAGCCACATTCTGCCTACTAGCATTTTGCCTCTTAAATGGTGGTTGTTGTCTATGGTTATCTCTTGGGTTACTTTCCATCCTTCTCTTATTCTCAGCACTCCTTGCAACATAACCCTGGAGCTTCTTGTCCACCAATTGGTTAGCAATGCGTATGGCATCTTGGAGTCTAGCTGGATTCGCAGCAATCACATTTCCATGAATGTTGTCCAGTAATCCTCCAATAAACCTCTCTACTCTGTTCTCTTCACCAGGGACCATTCTAGTACACAATAAAATCAACTCCTGAAACCTTTGAGTGTAAGCAGTCAAGTAGTTTCCTTTCACGGTCAGATTCCATAATTCAGTCTCCATCTTCTGAATCTCGTTCCTTGGACAATACACCTTAGTCATCAACTTTATAAGTCCAGCCCATTTCATGGCATATGCAGCATCAACACTAATTATTCTCTTATGATAGTTCCACCAAGTCAAAGCACTATCCTGTAGTGTGCATGTAGCATATTTTACTTGGTACTTCGATGGACAATTACTGATATTTAACACAGTCTCCATTTTCTCAAACCAGCGGGTCAATCCGACAACGCCTTCGGTTCCTAAGAAATTATGTGGCTTACATTTCAAGAAGTCTTGGAATGTGCACTCTCGAGCCACTGGCATAAAACCTCCATAGTTCATGCCATTATTCCCATTTCTTTTCCATTTCCATTTTCTCCATTCCCTCCATTTCCATTTCCCTCGTTACCTCCATTCCCATTTCCTCCGTTACCTCCATTTCCATTTCCTCTGTTACCTCCATTACCATTTCCTCCGTTACCTCCATTTCCATTTCCCCTGTTACCTTCATTTCCATTTCCTCTATTCCCACCTTTTTGTTTATCCTCATTCTCATTCAGGGGTTCAAGGTTCATTGCGGCTTTACGAGCCTCCATCTCTTCATCTACTCGGCGAGTAACCAATTCTTCAACCTCCTTATAGGTCATGGACGCTCCAGATCGGGTGTTAGGCATCTTCCTACAACATAACAACGTAACACTCGATGAGATTTCTAGGTGATGCGAGATCACTAACGGTGTTAAATAAAATTTACGGTTAATTCACATAGAAAATACATGATCGAAATATATTTATGGAAACCCCATAATGCATGACGCAAAAGCATAAGTAAATCAAATCATGACATCATATCATAGATAAATACCAATTTTATATCATCGAACATTAGTGATTACATCACATTGGTTTCAAAATATAGAAAATACGAGTTTCTAACACTACGGTCATCACTAAACGCTACTGCTCAATACTGCAACACTAATGAACATGTCTAAGGATGGTAGCCCATGTGCTTCCTAGCACACGCCTTAAATCTTCCAACTCTCACTCGATCATAAAATCAAAACCGTCGTATCTGCCTCAGCTCTCTGCATACGTGACATGCCGCGCTAGAGTCGGTCAACTCTCTGACTCTCAACACTCGCGGTACCTTTGAGCCTCCTGTTATCCCTCTCCAACTCAGCAATCCTCTTAATCAAAGCAGTGACTGCCGACTCAACCCCAACAATCCTATATCCCTGCTCCCTCCGTACTCTCTCAATAACCAGTATACGATGGACTGGGATAGCCTCTGTGTGATCATGGAACCTCTTAACCAAATCTCCTAATGTCTCATACATACTCCCTGCTGCTTCATCCTGAGCAGGCTCATAGATAACCTCTGGTACCATAGGAGGTGTATCTCCATCGTCACTAACTACAATCGGGTCTCTCGTACCCGTCTCAACATCATCCCGAGCAACGGTCACAGTCCCAACCCTAACATTAACCCCACTAGCTTTAATAATATCAGCAAAATCAAAACACGCCTCGATAACTGCCTCAACGGGGTCAATATCCATCCCATCACTCCTCTCAACATCATCATCCACCTCTATATCAATCCCTCTAGACCTAGACTTCCCAGAACTCTCATCCTCAACGTCAACTCCCAAACCAACCTCTCTAGGTACGTATGGCTCAAAACTATCCTCTAAATCCGTCGCTGACTCAGGACTCCTAATCCTCTTAGGTGATGGTATCAAATCAGCACGGACAGGAGATAGAGCTCCGGCTATAGGTGGTAATGTGGGTACAGATGTCATAGCGGATCTACGTCTCTTGCGAGATGGCCTCACAAAAGTACTTGGTAAATCAGGAGAAGAATGATCCGACAATGAGTGTCTCGAAGAAGAATCAGATGAAGCATCCGAATGAAAATCTGATGATGCCTCTGATGATGAATCTGAAGAAGAATGATCGACAGAATGTCTCACAGCAAGTTGCTGAACAGGTAATGGTCCAACCCTCTTCCTCGCAGTCATCATGTGTACCGGCCCATTAAGATGGTAGCGGTACGGTCGACCATGGGGAATAGGCTGTCCAGGTGCTAGAATCATAACTCGACGACGAGGTATGACAGGTGATCTCTGGGTAGAAGAGGTAATCTCAGTGAAAGGTGTACCATGGGTAGGTGATGGTGGTGTATCTGGTGTATCACTGTCTGTGGTGTCGTCAGCCGATGATAAAAATGGTGAGATAGCTGGTAATGGTGGTATATGGTCTGATGATGGATCCTCAGATGGATCAGACTCTGAATCAGATGCAGGTGAGTAATCAGGAGATGCTGGTGTATAATCTGGGGATGGTGGTATAGTAGGTGCTATGATAGGTGTCTTTGTGGGTATCACTGTAGTGTCAGTCTGAGTAGTGGGTGGAGTAATCACTGGTGTGGTGTCGGGAATAGTGGTACCGAACAAGATAACTTGTCTAGCAGGTGTCCCTATGCTATCCTCTGATGAGTCCGGAGAAACTGAGATAACTGAAATAGCCATGACCTGCACAAAGGCAAAGTTTATATAAATCATCTTTATCGTACAACCAAAAAATTGGCATGATGCAACATATGATCGGGTGAATAGGTAACTGGATGAACGCAAAATGAATGAATGAATGCGCGGGTCATCGAGTACGGAATGATGGGATGAAATAAGAAATACTTATAGTAATATTAGTTATACTTAGTATTTAATACGTATATATTATTTATATAGTATTTAATTATGTATATGTACTATGTGAAATCACGTAAGGCACATAATCACGTAGGATCACATACTGGTTATAGTCCAGACCTAGTTTATACTACCTGGTTCTCTATAACCTTGGCTCTTGATACCAATCTGTCACACCCCCAAACAGGCCCTGGATAGAATACGTGTCCGGAGGCGTGATGTTCCTGGATATCTCAAGTATAAAGCATAATGAACGACCTCTAAGGGTATGTTTTAAAAATAAACATCGTTGCATAAATTTAAAATAATAATAAGTTTTCATCAATCAAATTTAAAATATTCAAAAGTTAAAATCCGAAAGCTTTAGTAAATCAACAGACGTAATATAAGATAACATAGATGAAATCAGAAATGCTGTTCATCAATTAGACTTCATATAGATCAAGCAACATCTTTCAATCTAATCACCATATAAAAAAACAAGCTTAAAAACGGTCAAAATAAATGGTTTGAGTGAATTCATATGGATTAATTTGATGTAATAGTGACCACAAGATTTTACAGGCATGCGACAATTATAACAAATACAACTTTACAAAAAAAGATACTTCATTGCACAAAGCTCATGACACCCGATGCTAATTCGTAGACATAGCTTCATATAGCTATAGTTTCATAGCCCTAGGAGGAAATTTCGACCTAAGATATCCTATCCGAAATTCGAGAAGATATATATCCGTTTAATCTGGGGGTGAGTAAGGAAAAAAAAACGACCCCTTGGGTATTAAGTGCGACTTACCCAGATAAGGAAAATTAGTCCCAATAGATCTATTTATTCACTCGCGCTCCTCAACTATGTCCCCGTCAAGAGAATAACAGTTCAAGAAAGTTTTTGGGCAATAAGAGGTCCAGCTCTACTTAGGCCAACACGTAAAACAGGAAAAAAATTCTCATGAAAGTACTTGAGTCCGATTTAAAAAAACAAGCAATGGTTTCTCACCCCAAAGTATAAAACATATTATTCAAAACGTAGTAAACGTTCGGGATATAACTCACATTATGCGAGTTGTGGATCAAAAGGAATCAATCAAGCGAAAACTAATCTCACGGTACTGGCGACAACCTAATATATAGTGGTCGTTTTAGAATAATGTACAACGAATAACGCTTAACGCAAGAGTTGATCATCCGAGCATGAGTAGACATGGCGTATCCTTTTCAAAACGTACTTTCGAAAGTTATAGGTTTTGACAAGTCTTGACATTTTGACACATCTTCGAAAATATTTTGTCCTTTAATGTATATTTTGTCTTTTAGTGTATTTCGTCTTTTAGTGTATTTTGTCTTTTAGTGTATTTCATCTTTTAGTGACCCGACACACTAAACTCGACACTTAACGTTATTCTACATTTTATCATAAGTTTGATAATAAAAGTATATTTTTTGACACATTTTATAAAGTTTTATAAATTTTTTCGGCATGACCTTTGCAAAAAATATCCCCCGACTTTTCCATTTGTAATTTATCTCGACTCTCGTTAAAATATCCGTATTTAAAATGAAAGTACATCTTTCTAATTGACTCAAAAAGTGTATCCAATCTATTTTCGACAACACCGCAAATATCAACAAATTTATTCTAAACCTAAACCTCTTCGACTTTCAATTTATGTTTCCAACAAAACAAACATCTAACTTAATCTCTTGCAACAATATTCAAGCTCGCTATACGATAAATCTCAATAAATAACATAGCCTGTAATAATAACAATATATATATCAAAAATAGTCACAATGAACTTTAAAACCCATAAAAAAAGTAAAACTACTTTAAATGATTCTTTAATTTTATAAATAAAAAGATTAACTTGAGACTTGTAGTTTTATAGATAAATATTAATGATTTTCACAACGATCCTCTTTGTACACCTTGTTCGGATTGATCATACGAATGGCAAAAGTACAACTCATGTATAAAAAGTAGAGATGGACATGACAAGAAAACACGAAGAAAGATGATTAGGAACTAAGAACAACCCAAACGTTGTTTATAAACTACCCGGATATAATAAGGAATCAACCTCGAACAATATATCTTTAAATGGTGGATCAAAGATTAAAAACAAATGGATTTGTATGGGTGTTTGTAGGCGTCCGAACCAAAGAAGGAAAAGAAAAGAGAGAACAAAGTGTGTGTATTTTTCTAGTGAGAGAATTTGTTTAAGAGTGAATAAGGAACAAATGAGAATATGTGGTTATATGTTGGCATGAGATGGGATGCACCTAGACTTGGTGCTATGCTTTGTTTGGCCGAGTACAAGGGAAAAAGGGGGACCAAAATGATCCGCGAATGAGAGCCTAGGAAGGACCTTGTACAAGCCACTTTGTAGGAAGTATGTTAACTTGTATCAAAATTTCAAAAAAAGAATCCCATGCTAGGAAGTGTGTGTGTATCCGGTTATGCTAAGGCCAAAGGTGGGGGGACTAAAATGCTCTCCATATTTTTAGGATCATAGTTCTCATATTTGGATTTAATTTCCAAGGCTTTGCGTCCACATGCATAGGTATAGGTTAACACACGTATCACGTAAATAACGAAACGAATAATGGTAACACATAAAATTATGAAATTTAAAATATTGCTCTAAAACATGAAAAACTGGCTATAGCCAAAACACTGACGAACCGTTAAGTGTCCCGGTTATCGCTCCATAGGTGGACGATTTTCAGATAATAACGGAACAACTTCCTGGTTAAACGGAAAAGCTAAACGAAACTTTTAAAAATTCAAATTAGGAAACAGAAACGGCGAAATTATTAAACGAAATTCTCAGAGGGGGGGGGTGGGGGGGGGGGGGGGGGGGGGGGGGGGGGGGGGGGGGGGGGGGGGGGGGGGGGGGGGGGGGGGGGGGGGGGGGGGGGGGGGGGGGGGGGGGGGGGGGGGGGGGGGGGGGGGGGGGGGGGGGGGGGGGGGGGGGGGGGGGGGGGGGGGGGGGGGGGGGGGGGGGGGGGGGGGGGGGGGGGGGGGGGGGGGGGGGGGGGGGGGGGGGGGGGGGGGGGGGGGGGGTTCACAAGAACTACGTAAGAAGTTCTTAGTGCCTCTAACTCAAATGAGAGCAAAGGTCATGGTGATTGAAGAGTCGAAAGACTTAACGTCACTATCTCTTGATGAACTTATCGGGAACCTCAAAGTTCACGAAATGATCATCAAGAAAGATTCTGAAATAGTCAAAGCAAAAGTTGAAAGGAAATCTATTGCTTTAAAGGCTAAGAAAGAATCTAGTGATGAAGAGTGTTCGACTTCCGGTAGCAAAGACGAAGAGTACGCCATGGCGGTAAGAGACTTCAAGAAGTTCTTTAAAAGAAGAGGTAGATTCGTGAGACAACCTCGGAACGACAAAAAGACGTTCCAAAGAAGCCGTGATGACAAGAACGGTAAAAGTGATAGAAAATGCTTTAGATGCGGCGACCCGAATCATCTTATTAGAGAATGTCCAAAACCACCGAAAGATAAGAACCAAAGAGCTTTTGTCGGAGGCTCTTGGAGCGATAGCGGTGAAGAAGATGATGAGAAGGTCAAAGATGAAACGTGTCTTGTAGCTCATGCATCAATGCGAAATGCCTTGGAGTCGACTTGGGACCCGACGAATGGATCAAGGATAACGGATGCTCTAAACATATAACGGGTAACCGAAAGCCCTTCTCTACGTACAAGGCATACATTGGAGGTAACGTTATTTTTGGTAGTAATCTTCACGATAACATCATTGGTAAAGGTACAATTTTTAATGACTCTCTCAAAATAGATAATATAGAACATGTTGATAACTAAGGATTTAACTTGCTAAGTATAGGACAAATATGTGATAATAAGTGTAGAGTAACTTTCTCTGAACATGATAATGAAATCATTAAGGACGGTAAAGTCATAGGTAGAGGTATTAGGAAGAAAGGCTTATATGTGATGAAATTAGGAAATAAGCCAAAGGATTAATTTTTTCTAGCAACGATTGATGAAAATTCTACTTTGTGGCAAAGGAGATTAGGTCACGCAAATATGCGTCTCATTCATTCGTTAGCTTCTAAGGAATTAGTTAGAAACCTACCTAAGCTTAAGTTTGATCAACCTTTTTGTGATGCTTGCGAAATGGAAAAACAAGCTCACGCAAGTCACAAAGCTAAGAATGTAGTCTCAACGACTAGATGCTTAGAACTTCTCCATATGGATCTCTTCGGTCCATCCGCCGAACGGAGTTACGGAGGAAACCGTTACACCCTAGTCATAGTAGATGACTACTCTAGGTATACTTGGACTAGATTCCTTAAGAATAAAACCGAAGCTTTCAATCAATTCGAAATATTTAGTAGGAAAAATCCAAAACCAATTAGGTTGTTCAATAGTGTCAATAAGAACGAGCCACGGTAGAGAATTTGATAATGAGGTGCAATTTAGAGAGTTTTGTAATGCCAATGGTATTACACATAACTTCTTGGCTCCACGCACTCCTCAATAAAATGCCGTGGTCAAAAGGACACTTTAAGAAATGAGTAGGACTATGTTGAACGAGCAATCATTACCACAAATTTTTTGGTGTAACGCCGTAGATACTTCAACATATATTCTCAACCAAATTCTTATTAGATCCATTCTAGGAAAAACACCTTATGAACTCTTGAGAGGTAGGAAAACACCACGTCTAGGACTATTTTAGAGTGTTATTTTTTTAGAAAGGCAAAGTGCTCATCATTTTGAACACCAAATACAACCTTAACCGAAGTTTGACCCCAAGTCATAATACGAAGGTGTCTTTAGGTTACTCTCAATAGTAAAGCCTCATCATCATAATAAACACACTAAGAAAATCGAAGAATCACTCAACGTGACGTTTGATGAAACTCCTCCACCTTCTAAGACATCACCCTTGGAGGATGACGACTTAGATGAAGAAGAAGCCATTAGGGAAACCGAAAAGAAAAACCTAGAAAATGTTGTTGAGGATGAAACTTTATAAATTGACGAAATAGTCAATATTAACGAATCTAGGAACCATCCTTTAGAAAATGTTATAAGAAACCTTAACCAAAGAACCCTTAGGTCACAAGCCCAAAACCAAAGTAACTTCTTTTGATCTATATCAACTATAGAACCTAAGAATGTGAATGAAGCGTTAGGAGATGAAAGTTGGATAGTTGCCATGCAAGAAGAATTAAATCAATTCGTTGCTAACGACGTTTGGGAGTTAGTTCCACAACCTAGAAATATGACAATCATATGAACTAAGTGGGTATTTAGAAATAAGTTAGATGAGAACGGTGTTGTTTCTCGAAATAAGGCTAGGTTAGTTGCTCAAGGCTATAATCAACATGAGGGCATTGATTATGATGAAACTTATGCTCCAGTTGCTAGACTTGAGTCTATTAGGATATTATTAGCTTATACTAGTGCCTTAGATTTTAAAATATTCCAAATGGATGTAAAAAGTGCATTCCTAAAATCAACAACCCAAAAACTCAAAATCACCCATCAAAACACAAATTGAAGATAAAATCAACATTTACAATCATTCACAATATCTTAAAGATCATCAATTGTAAGTCATTTCATTTATTTTCTTTCAATTTGAGTCTAGGGTTCATGATGAACACCAAAAATTGAAATTGGGGATTTTTGATTTTTTTTAATTTCATACAATTAGGACTACTAGAATACAATGTATAACTAATATGCTTCCCATAGACATAGGATTTGCATATATTAGTGAGCTTGTAGAAAAATTGATTTTGAACCAAAACTCCAATTTTATTTTTAAATCACTCACGTTAGGAACAAAATAAATTTGTTGTTATGCATTGTTAATCCAACCTAAAAACATTTTCAAACACATGCATAATGATCTCATGAACAAATTTCAAGATACATAATTCATATGTATTTTTTGACTTGTTTGGATGAGAAAAATCAAATCAAGGAGCGTTTGGGTTAACTCTTAGGATTTATGTTTAGGTCGAGTTAATCGTTACTCCACATTTGTTACATTTAGGCACATACTAGAAACAATGCTCATGACATATTACAAGTAAAAAGTAATAAAATGTGATTTCATTTTCTTTTAGGAAATCATGCCTCGCAAATCTTCTGAAGATTACAAAAATACAAGACACTATATCCTTAAAATTTCACATGAATTATGTTCTCCAATAAAAGAAAAACTAAGAAACCTTGAAGAACGTTACATTCACGAGGGTCGGATAGTTTTTGATAACTTTACGGATCTAAACTATGTTCGGTCTTTGTTCCATTTTGTCGAGTTTGCGTGTCTCCTTGAAATCAATGAACAAGTGTGTCCTTGTTTTATTCTTGAGTTTTACAGTCAGTATCGATTGAGTTATTCCGATGAAGGTCAAATGTTTGTTGAATTTGTTATTAAAAATCAATACTTCTCTCCTTCTCTTGAAGACTTTGCTCAAATTCTTAGAATACCTTGTGAGGGTGCGTGTGTCTTTAGTGACAAATGGTCACTTGATGAGTTGGTATATGGTGCCCCTTCGGAAGGCCCATATCAAACCAACCTCCCTTCTCCCGATGATATCATCTCGTATATTCGAGAAGACCGAGAAGGTCAAGTCACTCTCATCCATCATCAAGAAGAAGTTGAGGTTCAAGATTATCAAATTCTCACTCGTGAAATTATGTCAACTTTGAAAAAACAAACCCCTTAGAAGAAATAAATTAGGGAAAATGTTTTCTGTTCTGTTTGGGGGGGGGGGGGGTGTGGGGGGGGGTTAATCGGGATCACGTTCCCGTATGTCTTTGTTATATGCTTTATTGTGTTGCAAACTCTGAAAAATTCAATCTTGCCTATTTCATGGCGAAATAAATGGAGTGGGTTACTAAGCAAGCTAAGTTAACTCTACCTATAGTATGCTATTAACCCGCTTGTTTGATTTCATCATTGGTGAAAATCCCGAATTGCAAAATGAATCTTATGTCTTGTACGATCGTGTCATGAATCCTCTTACCGCTCAACTAGAGCGAAAACCCAAAAGGGGTCGTGGCACGAGAAGAGGTCGTCAATCCACTTCCTCCTCCACCTTCGATCAACCATCCTCATCTCATCTCAATGATGATGATGATGGAAATGACGAAGGGACCTCACGTGCAAGTACCCCTTCCCCCATTTGTTATGTCAATTCGTTAACCAATCAAGTTCCTTAAGTTTTTCAAAACCCATCTAACATTGACCCTCACTTGAACTAATTTTTATACACTCGGCCAAACAAAATCATCAACCCGACAAGTACAATTACAAGAAGAGCATTTGGTGTAGTAAGTCAATTGAAAAAAGCCTCAGAAGGTTTGGAGAAACATGAAGAAGTGAGTTGTGAGGGAAATTACTTTATGACATTATTTTCTATATTATTTACCAATCTATTATGGTTAGGTATTCAAACTTATGCTACTTATTAGTAACTTAGTATGAAGTACGGGCAACATCACTTGCCTTAGATGATCATTTAATTTTATCGTCTTAAACCCATGCTTGCATGCACCTTGATACACTTTGGCTATTGTTATATTATGCATGCTTATAGAATTATCAACTTGCCTACATATGATTTCTTGATTGAGTTTAGGATGTTTAGTCTTATAACCTTGATTTTTAAGTATTAGTTGATTTACGGTGAATTAGAATTGACTCCAAAAGGGAAAAATAGGAAACTGTCTCTGTACAGGATCTACAAAAAATTAGGAAAAATGGAAAATTTTCCTGTCTCTAGAGAACGGCCCCCATAACTACTGGGCGGCCCCCTAATATATATGGGACCGCCAGGTATTTACGAGACCGCCATCAGAAGTCACGGAATTTTCACTGTGGCTCCTGATTTTCTGTGCGGTTGACTATTCTTTCTTAGACCACTAAACTTCTCTCGATTTGCTAACCACTTTTGAATCCAAAACCAACCTTATGCATTTTCCCACTTTGATCTTTTCCTCCCTAATAAAATAAGCATCCCTCTCTACTCTATCATCATCTTCATCTTCCACACAACCATTTCCAACCACGAATTCCACCATGCTTCCTCAACTAACCCTTCCTAATAAAATCAAACTCACCAATAATCCATTCCTGACAACTATTTGTCAACATATCTAGTGAATAAGATGTCACCACCACACCTTCTCCTACAATAACTTCTTCATCTCCAACTCCTCCAAATGCACAATTAAAAACCACATCCACTAATCAAACATCATCAAGTCAAGAGAACACATCTTCTTCCTTTCACTCAAAACTTCAAATCTCACCACCATCCTCAAATGAACCAACTTTTCCTCATCACTTGAACCCCTTGTTTAACAACATTTCAGATGCTCTTCCTAGACCCTCAGACGCTTCAAAGTCATCCCTCTTTGGATATCACACTCTCTTTGTTACCAATCACTCCTCTTGATCACATTCATGACACTCCATCACCACCATCTCACCCCAACCTCAACCACCTATCATGGGCCATCCTCTTTTCTACAACTATCATGACTATCATGGGTTCCAACTGTCAATGTTGCTCATAACCAAAATCCCCCAACCTTTCTTCACTTAAGAGATGAGATGAACATCATGGTTGCACTAACATGAATAATCTTCTCACTACCGCAATCAGCCTCCACTTATTCACCACCACCACACTTGAAATGTTTTCAAAATTCTCATAAAAGCGATCACCCAAAATCTTTGCTCAAAAATGTTCATCCCAAATAATCATGAATCATCTAGGAACTTATCTCCTTAGTATGTTTTAGTATTTGTAGTGTAATTTAAGGATTTATGTTTCTTGCTTATCTTAGCTCAAAAGTAAGTTGTATGTGGTTCGTCTATATATTTAAGAGTTTTCTAGAATTTTTGAATGAAACTCTAATTAGGTGACTAACTCCTCATATATTGCTTAAAGAATATTTGTCTGCACTTGTACCTACTAAACATTGTTTTGTTATGAAAAAAAATTATCGTGATATCGTCCATTGGTGCCCCAAAATGAGTGGAGCTCACATCAATGGGGGAGTCTTGATATCGATGATTTTTTTTTTCCCTACACCACTCGACGATCATTCCATAATAGAATTCGACAAAGGGGAGAAATGGAACAAAACGTCATTAATAATGTTAACTATTAATTTATACAAAATGAGTTTATATTTTGTCATCAAAAAAGGGGGGAGATTAGTTTAATACAAATAATGACTAAAAAGGATTAATTATATTTATGTGTACCACCTCAACGTTTTGATAATAACAAAATGTAAAAACGATTACGATAAAAAAAAAACGTTTACAAATTATATAATCGTAAAATTCCAGTCTAAAGATATAGTAAGAACACTAAGGTATTAACAAAAACAAATCATTAAGCAATGATTGTGAAACAGAAAATATTATTCTCTTCATCCATTAACATTCTTATAAAAGATTTTTCACAAAATTAATTTTAAAATACCTTTTAATTAAAAAACAGTTTTTATTAAAAACTTAAACTTGAAATTCAAATTGTCCCCCCTAAAACGAAAGCTTTTATACCAGATATAACCTTCCCCACAAAAAGACAAAAAAGGAAGCAGAGTCTACTGGCGGCCCCCTTATAGGCCTGGCGGCCCCCGTATATATATGGGACCACCGGGAGTCGCCGCCAGTTACCGTTGGTTTTTTGTTTTACTGTCTATTAAATACGTGTCCACCCCTTGCTGAAAATCATTCTTCTTTGCACGAAATTTTTCAGTCTCTTCTTTCTCTCTCTAAAACTTCTTTCTCTCACTAAAACTCTTGATCACTAACATACTTATATCTTGTTTCAAGTGATCATACTCTATTCTTTTCATCTCCTTCCTCTCTCATTCAAGTGCAAGAGGAAGAACAAACGTATTCATCAAGAAAATAAAGTGTTAAATAGTTGATCTCTCCTCTTTTTCCTCAAAGAACCAACCTCTATTGTATTTATCTTGTGTATTTGTGTGATTCGGATATTGTGTAGATCCGATGTAGATCTTGTGAGTGTGTATATCTTATGAAGTGGTAGATTGGTTCTAGCTAAGATTAGGACTCGACATTTAGCTTAGTGTCGGAAAAATAACGTAAGCGATGTGTAACTAATCTCCATCGACAAGGAGTTTTGGGGTTGACATGGTGAAATCTCGAGTCGGATATTCAGGGAGTGAAGTAGGGCGAAGAGGTGCTTCGTAGCCGAAACACTATAAAATCTTGGTGTCTTGGTTTGGTTCTTTCTTTCCTTATCTCTTTACATTATTATTGTTGTTATCTAGTTTTAGTTTAGATAGTTATTGCTTGTTCATATTGTGATTTGGTTAAACATATAACTCGGATCTAAACATTTTTGAAAGTAAACTTTTAAAACGTAAAACAAACGTGTAAACTATTCAATCCCCCCCCCCCCCTTCTAGTTTCCACACTATCTATTCTTGCTAATCAATTAGGTCTCGAAATGACATACATGCCAAGTTCTAAAGTCTGCAATACTATCGGTACACTCAATATTTGGTGGATTTTTTAGTAATATGATGGAAATGGAATATTAGGCATAAATCTCACCAAGTATAATAAAGGGTTGTGTGCATTCGACAAAGATTAATTCGAGTTATTTAAGAAGAATTTGTCAAAAAATTTAAAATTGGCATAATTTTCAAAGAAAACTAGAAAAATCGAAGGCAAAACATACGTCAAGTATTAATTCCACTCCCATCCCCCACTTGATTTGTACAATGTCCCTATTGTACATTAAGGAAATTAAATAAAAAGAAAAGAGTAGAATTAGGACAAGAAACTCCCTGAGCTTCGCTTTGAAATTTGAAATTTGGCAGAAATCTTTAGATTATTTCCGTCTTTTCGCAAGCTCTTTATCCCATGTGATCACAAAACAAACCAAAGCATACAACCGTTCTGTGGAAACTAGAAGGGGAGGTTGAATAGTTTACATGTTTGTTTTACATTTTAAAAGTTTACTTTCAAAAATGTATAGATTCGAGTTATATGTTCAATCAAATAACAATATGAACAAGAAATAACTATCTAAACTAAAACACGATAACAATAATAATAATGTAAAGAGATAAGGAAAGAAACAACCAAACAAAGACATCAAGATTTTATAGTGGTTCGGCTAACGGAAGCACCTTTACCTTCTCCACTCCTCGAGTAATCCGACTTGAGATTTCCACTAGTGTCAACAAGCTCCTTTTAGGCGAGAAAACCATTTACCACGTCGCTACATTATTTTCCTACACTAAGCAAATGTCTGAGTCCTAATCTTAGCTAGAACCAATCTACCACTTCACAAGATATACACACTCACAAGATCTACACAATATCCGAAACACACAAATACACAAGATAAATACAATAGAGTTTTGGTACTTAGAAGAAAGGAAGATAGATCACTAATTAACACTTCGTTTCTTGACAATACAGTGGTTATCTCTTGCACATGAAATAGAGAGAAAGAGATGAGAAAAGAGGATTAGATCACGTGAAACAAGATCTAAGTATATTAGTGATGCAAGAGTTTTAGTGTGAGAGAAAAGAAGATTTAAAGAGAGAGAAATGAAAAGAACTGAAAAATTTCGTGCAAGTTTTTACTGGGGCTGGGAATGGATCATTATTTAAGGCAGGGAATCCCAAAGGCTCTTGGGGTCGGTCCCCGGCGGTGCCTTGTATATAAAGGGGTCCGCCGCCCTAGACTGCCGCTCCCTTTTTTGTCTTTTGTGGGGAAGGTTGTATCGGTGTATAAGCTATCCGTTTTGGGTGAAAATTTAAATTTCAAATTTGAATTTCCAAATTTTAAGTTTTAATAAAACTTTTTATTTTAATTAGCGAATATTTTCTTGATCACTAATCATGCTTAATTAATTTGTTTGTCCATACCTTAAGTGATCACTACTCTTAGAAATGAGGTTAATTGACCGGTTTAAAATTCTTTGCTTATAAAATGGTTTGATTCGAGTTATATGTCAATCAATCAACAATATGAATCACAACAAAAACTATCTAATGTAATGAACTAAATGAACAATAATAATATAAAGAGATAAGGAAAGAAACGATCAAACCAAGACACCAAGATTTATAGTGGTTCGGCAACGAAGCACCTCTTCGTTCCTACTCCACTCCCCGAGTACTCCACTCGAGATTTCACTATGTCAACAAGCTCCCTTTAGGCGAAGAAAACCGTTTACACGTCGCTTACTTTCTTTTCCGACACTAAACTAGATGTCGAGTCCCAATCTTAGCTAGAACCAATCTAAGACTTCACTAAGTCTTTACACACTCACAAGATATATATACCCTTGGATTGACACACAATCCAAATCACACCAATACACAATTTACACACTTAGATCTACACACAATCTAATTTACACAACAACACTAAATATATGTAATGAAGATTTGGGATCTTGAGGAGGAAGAGAGAGATCACTTGATAATAATTCGTATATAGAAGAATACGGTTGTTCTTCTCTTGCACTTGATTATAAGAAGGGAGGAAGAAAGAATCAATCACTTGAAACAAGATCAAGGTATGTTAGTGATCAAGATATGTGTTTTAGAAAGAAAGGAAGAAGAGAGAAAAATATATCTAAGAAAATTCGTGGCAAGAGGTTTGGTTTTTCAGATGGGGTGGCCCAGTATTTATAGGGGACAAAAAATGACCATTGCTGGTGGCGGTCCCGATGGTCCCTTATATATAAGGGGGCCGCCAGGCCTAAAAGGGGGCAGCCACTAGACTACGCTCCCTTTTTTGTCATTTTGTGGTGAGGGTTGTATCTGTTATAGAACCTTCTATTTTGAGGGGAAATTTTGAATTTCAAATTTTTTATGTTTTTAATAAAACATTTCTTTTAATGAATAAATATTTTGTTTTTATATTTAAAAAAAAACACATTTGTAGAAATGTAAGGTTTGAGAAAAATATTTTCTTGATCACTAATCATGTTTAATGATTTGTTTATCCATACCTTAAGTGATTAATCTTAGAAATAGAATTTTATGATTAGTAATTTATAAACGTTTATTTTTATTGTAAACGTTTTTATGTTTTGTTATTATCAAAACATTGAGAGGTCGAAAAATATAAATAACATTTTAGACATTATTTGTATTAACAATCTCCCTCTTTTTGATGATACCAAAACATAAACTCATCTATTATAAAAATAGAAGTTTATAAATAATTAATGAGTTTAATTTTATTTCTCCCCCCTTTTGTCAAATTCAAAAAGGTTGATCGTCGAGTCGTAGTAGAGAGAAAGAAATCAACAATAAAAGACTCCCCTTGATGTAAGCCCCCCTTGTTCGTGGCACCAAGTGATCGATCTTATGATAATTTGTTTGCTGCAAAACAAGGTTAAAGGTACAAGTGCAAACAAACATAACATGACAAATATCTTAAGAGTATAATTCACACATTTGAAAACTCATAAATAAAGTGCATTTAAATTCATGAAGAAATCATATATAGTCACAAGGACAATATATATGATTATACAAGCATAAGATAATCATAACACAACATATTAAAGCATCTAATGAAGGTAAACTAATAGACGATTCTTGACTTCATAGGATGTGATACTCAAAGGTAGTGAACATTTATTAAGTCAAATTAATCATGTGGGAGTGATTAATTGAAGAGTGAGAATGATGAAGAAGGTGACTCATTGTGGTGGTGGACTTGTGATTGGGGTATGAGACGGGACATCTTCACTTCCTTTTTCCTCCCATTATGTTCTTGAGAGTTTGTCCAATTGACCTTAATCCATCTCGGTGAGCATCTCGTTGTTGATTTTGGAGAGTTATTGTTTCGGATGGAAGGGTGTTCAAGTCATAATTTTCATGAGGAGAATTTTGATGGACTCTAGAATCAACATTCGATGAGGAAGAGATATGTTGAGTGTGAGATGAGGAATTGGAGTGAAATGACTCATCATCATTATCATCAACCATGACATCAATTTGGAGAGATGAGGAAGGTGGATTTTGATTGGTGGAGGAGGAACTAGCATTTGATTCACGTGGTCTTTTCATGCCTCGATCCACTCGTGTCTTTCGCTCATAATGAGGAGCGAGAGATGCATGGCTCGATCATGTGAGAGATAATGATCAAAAGCTAGCTCAGGAGACACAGACACTACATGTTTGAATAACCTAGTCAAGAGCATCCCATAAGGTAAGAGTTCTTTTGGTTTGAATCGAGTCTTTTCCATTCTTTTGAGAATGAAAAATGCTAGGTTGTAAGGAGTGGATGTCTCAATGCAATAAAGCATGTGACAAAGACAAGCGAAGACATGATCCCTATGTCCTCCTAGACAAATGGCATTTTCACGAATAATCTCAACCCAAGGTTTCATGTGAGTTTGAATCTCGCGGGTTCAAATTTCATTTTCACCTACGACAATGGTTTTCTTGTTTTTAGTACGAGTTTCTTGTCCTTGTCGTGGAATTTGAATGAGAGACTTAATGACTCTTGGAGATGGAGGTTTGGTTTTATAAAGACCTTTACTTGGAACACTCACCGACAAATGGTCAAGAGACCACATTTCGGTGGTGGAGGCTTGACCTTTGAATGGAATTTTTAGAATTTGACCGAATTCCTTAAGAGTGAGCGAGAATGGCTTATTTTGAATGACAAAGTTAACAACGAATTGACTGTTAGGATTGTTGGTAAAGGTGAGTTGACAATAGAATTCAAGAACAAAATGAGGTACAATTTGTTCGTTAATGTCTAACAAGCAATCAAAGCCGATTGACTCAAACTTAGCACGAATGTGACTCATATTTTCAAAGTTTGGACTTACAACCCTTCCCTCATGAAAATATCATTTTTTGAGATTTGCCATTGTGTTTAGCAAAGGTTGATTGAATTCATTTGATATTAAGGGTATGTAGTTTCTTGTCTTTTGATGATCTAGGCCGGTAGCTCGAGGCATTGTTACCTAGAAAATCATGAACAAGCTCATATATTAATCATTAATACTTGTTTTTATGTTTTGAGTTCGTGCCTAGTGTGTGCCTATATGCAACAAATGTGGAGCAAAGATCAACTCGACCTAGTATAAAATCCTAAGAGTTAATCCAAACGCTCCTTAGTTTGATTTTGCTCAACCAAACAAGTCGAAAAATACATATGAATTATGTATCTCGAAATTTGTTCATGAGATCATTATGCATGTGTTTGAAAACGTTTTTAGGTTGTATTGACAATGCATAACAACAATTTTATTGTGTTCCTAACGTGAGTGATTTGGAAAATGAAATTGGGGTTTTTGTTCAAAAATGATTTTTTGACAAAACACATCAATGTATGCAAATCCTATGTCTACGGGAAGCATATTAGTTATACATTGTATCCTAATAGTTTTAATTGAACACAATTGAAAGAAAAATGGAAAATACCCAATTTCAATTTTTGGTGTTCATCATAAACCCTAGACTCAAATTGAAAGAAAATAGATAAAATGACTTACAATTGATGATCTTTGTGATGTTAGGAATGATTATTGGTGTTGATTTGATCTTCAATTTAAGTTTTAATGGTCGATTTTTAAGTTTTGGTGGATTTGAAGTCGAGTTCGTCAATGGTAGCAGGAAGAGGGGGTGTTTGTTTTTGTGTTTTGAAAATTTTGTTTTTGGTGTTCATATTTTCATATCCCTAATGGCGGTCCCAAATATATTGGGGGGCCGCCTATATGGGGGTCGCCCTCAGGCAGGCATTTTTTATTTCGATTTTTAACAAAAATTTAATGAATAGGATGACAATTTAATTTGCATTCCGTGAATTAAATATGCTTAAAGTACTTCGGATGAAATATTTAAGTTGTCACGACACGGAGTGGAACACGGACTAGAATTGAGACAGAAGAATGAGAAGCGGACTTAATATGGTTTATGGAATGTGTTCCATCATTCCTAAACCAAGACGTAGATAGTTAAACGATTCACGTTTAAGGAGTTCAGTAAGAATGTCGACGGATGGCACTTTTTCGATTGAGATATGTCCTTTTTGGACATTATCACGAAGAAAGTGATGACGTATTTCGATGTGTTTAGTATGAGAATGTTGCACCGGGTTTTTGCTAAGGTCAATCGCGCCTTTGTTGTTGCACATGATGGGAACGTCGTCGAGTTGTACGTCATAGTCGATGAGAGCTTGTTTCATCCATAGTGCTTGTTGACATGCCTTTTCGGCGCTTACGTATTCGGCTTCGATAGTGGATATAGCAAGAGCGGTTTGTTTCTTCGAGAACCAAGATGTCAAACAACATCCTACGAACGTACAAATACCGCTAGTGCTCTTTCAGTCCACATAATCTCCCGCATGATCAGAGTTGGCATATACTACGGTTTCTATGCTGGTCCCCTTAGGATACCATAATCCTAAGTGCATAGTGCCTTTAATGTATCGGAAGATACGCTTAACCACTTCAAGGTGAGAGGTTTTGGGAGCCTCTTGGAAGCGGGCACAAAGGCAGACACTAAACATGATATCGGGCCTACTTGCCGTTAGGTATAATAAACTACCTATCATGCCTCGATACTTGGTACTATCTACCGACTCACACTCTTCATCTTTCGTGAGTTTAGTATCGGAGGACATGGGAGTTTTCATTGGTTTAGAATCTTCTAGACCAAATTTCTTAAGCATTTCTTTAATATACTTAGATTGATTAAAGAATATACCGTCTTCCATTTGTTTAATTTGTAATCCAAGGAAGAAGTTAAGTTCACCCATCATGCTCATCTCGAACTCGTCATGCATGATTTTGGCAAATTCATCACACATGTCTTGACAAGTCAGCCTTATTTTGAGATATAACAATACAGCTTATCGTCTATATTATATTTATAAATTACCCACTTGTTTCCTAATAAATGTAATAATTCTTAGTTTTGGAACTAACTTACCCAAAAGTCGTTAGCAAGAATTTGATAGAATTCTTTTGCACTTGGAGATACTATCCAACTTTCATATCCTAAGGCTTCATTCACATTCTTAGGTTTCTATAGTAGTTATAAAAACAATTAGAGTTGTTAATTTGGTTTTGAGCGATGTGATCTAAGGGTTGATTTGGTTGAGGTTTTACTATGATATATTCTAGGGGAGGGTTCCTAGTTACCTTAATATTGAATATTTCATCAATACTCTAATGTTTCACTCCTCTAAACAAACATTTACTTAGGTTTTCTTTTCGATTTCCCTAATAGCTTCGTCTTCATCTAAGTCATCATCCACCAAGGGTGATGTCTTAGAGGGTGGAGGAGTTTCATCGAATGTCACGTTGAGTGATTCTTCGATTTTCCTAGTGTGTTTATTAAGAATGATATAGGGCTATTTCTATTTGGGGTAGTAACTAGAAGATGCACCTTAGTTAAGACTTTGGTCAAATTGGTAAAGGTAGTCTTCAGTGTTTCAGTAAATGAAGCACTTCTGTGCTTACAAACTACACTCTGAAATGGTCAAAGAGTAGGTTTCCCTTCCTCTCAGTATTTCATATGGTGTTTTTCATAGTGATGCGTAATTAGGATTTGAGTCGTTGTTATATGTTGTAGTATCTAATGGTGTTACACCAAAACTTTTGATAGTGGTAAAGATTGCTCATTGTCAACATAGTTTAATAATTCATTGATGTGTACCTATTTTCCATTTCAACTACGCCATTTTGAATGAGGATATCGTGGAGTGCGAGACGGAGAGTTCGTGAGTAATAACTTTTGGCGCTACAACACTCTCCAATTGCACTTCCATTATCAAATTCCCTACCGTGGTCGGTTCTTATTGACACTATTGTACATCCTAATTGGTTTTGAATTTTCTTACTAAATATTTTGAATTGTTGGAAGGCTTCTGGTTTTTATTCTTAAGGATATAGTAGTCCAAGATACTAGAGTAGTCATCTTCTATGACTAACGGTGTAAAATGGTCTTCTCCTCCGCTAACTTCAGTTACGTCGACAGGACAAAATATCCATGTGGAGAAGTTCTAGCTCTAGTCGTTCAAGCTATTGTTCTTAGCTTTGTGACAAGCGTAAGCTTCTTGTTTTTCCAATTTTACCAAGCATCACATAAATGTTGTTGATCGAACTAAGCCTTAGGTAAGTTTCTAATAATTCCTTTGAAGCTAACGATTTGAATGAGACACATTTTTGCTGTGATCTAAAATTCCTATGCCCACAGAATTCGTATCAATCTTTCTAGACAAAACTTGATCACATTTGGCTTATGTCATAACGTCATTACAGATATGCCTTTCGTCCCTCTTTAATACCGATCTACCTATGACTTTACCGTTCTTAGTGATTTCACTATCATGTTCAGAGAAAGTTACTTTACACTTATTATCACATATTTGTCCTACACTTAGCAAGTTAAATCCTAAGTTATCAACATGTTCTACATTATCTATTTTGATAGAGTCATTAGAAATCGTACCTTTGCCTATGATGTTACCGCGAAGATTACTACCAAAAATGACATTACCTCCATTGTATGCCTTGTTAAGTGGAGCAAGGTTTTTGGGTTTCCCAATAATATGTTTAGAGCATTCCGCTATCCTTGATCCATTCATTCAGGCCTCCAAGTCAAACTCCAAGGCATATCTATTTATTATAAGGACAATAACTCAAACATTTGGTCCCACATTATCTCATAGGGTCTAAGTTGTTAGTGCATTACATCCACACCTTGCATTTGATGGCAATTGGTTGGGATGTGAGATGGATTAGGACATATTTCCTTGCATGTAACTTTGAATGCGAAAGTTTCTGTGGTTCCAAGTACTGAAATCCATAAAGGTTGGTTTTTTGGCGACCAAACATGTCTTTTTGGTTGCGGTGTTTTCTAGGTTGTGAATAGTTTATTTATTGAACTCTCCTAGGAGAGTGGAGTTTTTATCTAAAGTTGGGTTTTGAAAATCAAACTTCCATGGCGGTTTCTTGATACTTTGGCTTTATTAGAATTGTCTAAGTTCTTTGTCAATAGCTACAGGAAAACTTGACTTTGTTTACTATTATATGTTTTGGCTAGGACCCATAATTGATTTAACAATGAAACACTTTTCTCAGTACATGCGATGCTACTGGCGGTCCAAATTCATTAAGGGGGCCGCCAATATTTATGGGACCTTCCATCAGGAGATGCCTTTTCGGAGCCTTTTTTACAAATTATTTCCTTAGTCTCCATAGATGATGCTATCAAATGTATTAAACCCTAAACCTATTTATCACCGGTGGGTTCTTAGATTACTTAATATTTCATTTAAGCTATATGTGTACTATTTTTTTCAAAATTTATTTAATCTAGTTGATTCTTCCTTTGAGAATTTTCATTTTCAGATTTTGTGTATGGACACCTTTGCACAATCGAGATCAAACTAACTTGTTTTTCTACAAGTATTGCTAATTTATATTTTAGTTCTCTAACCCCCTACACATTTTCCTAGGACTAATTCTAGTTGCTTTGAAACGTTAGTTCTGAGTGTTTATCTTTAGACTCATTTTGCATATTTTACTATATCTTTGTCTAAAGCGCTTAAATTCATCCAATTGATGAGTTTCATCACTAAACGTGGGAGGATTGGGAAATACCTCAATTGATGCATGAGCTACGAGGACACGTTTATTTTTAACCTTTCTATCATCTCTCACCGCTTATCGCTCCAAGAGCCTCTCACAAAAGCTCTTTGATTCTTGTCATTCGGTGGTTTTGTACATTCTCCAATAAGATGATTCGGGTCTCCACATCTAAAGCATTTTCTATCACTTTTACCGTTCTTGTCTTCTTGAATTCTTTTGGAACGTTCTTTTTGGCATTCTGAGTTGTCTCACAATTCTCCTATTCTACTTAAAGAACTTCTTGAAGTCTCTTACCGCCATGGCATACTCTTCGTCTTCACTATCAGAAATCAAACACTCTTCATCACTAGATTCTTTCTTAGCCTTTAAAGCACGAGATTTCCTTTCAACTTTTCCTTTGACTATTTTGGAATCTTTCTTGATGATCATCTCATGGACTTTGAGGTTTCCAATGAGCTCATCAAGTCTTTCGACTCTTCAATCGCCGTGACCTTTGCTCTCCATTTAGGATGTAGAGCCCTAAGAAACTTCCTTACGTAGTTCTTACTAGAATAACATCAAGAGCTTTAAGACTAATAATAATAGTATTAAGTCTAGCAAAAGCACTAACTATAGATTCGTCTTCAGAAATGACGAATTGTTCATATTATTGAACCAAAAGGTCGATCTTGTTATCTTTGACTTGGCTATTACCTTGATGGGTAATTAACAAAGTTTTCCAAATTTCTTTTTCCGTATTGCACATGAAAATTCGTTCATATTTCTTTCTAGGCAAAGCATTATAAATAACCATTTTGGCTTCATTATTTTTTGCAAGCCTTCTTTAAGATAATTCGATTGTTTTTCATAAGGGACAACCTCATCAAGTTTGGTTTCCGGACTTTGAATAATAGGTTGAAAATCACCATTGGTAATAACATGCCAAAGATCTAGATCTTTTGATTGAACATATGTCTCGAATCTATTTTTTCAATAAATAAAACTATCGCTTTCAAAAAGTGGTAGTCTTTGCATAGATTGCCCTTCTAGATATTTGTCGGAATCCATAGATCAATCCAAGCTTTAAAATACAATATATTTTAAAGATCTTGAGTGACCTTGCCCCTGATACCAATTGTAGGAAACTAAAAGGGGGGTTGAATAGTTTACTGGTTAATTTATCATTTTAAAACTTTGCTTAGAAAATTGTTAGATTCGAGTTATATGTCAATCAATCAACAATATGAATCACAACTAAAATATCTAATATAATAAACTAAGTAAGCAATAACAATAAAGATATAGAGAAAGAAATGATCGAACCAAGACACCAAGATTTATAGTGGTTCGGCAACGAAGCACCTCTTCGTTCCTACTCCACTCCTCGAGTACTCCACTCGATATTTCACTATGTCAACAAGCTCCCTTTAGGCGGAGAAAACCATTTACACGTCGCTTACTTTCTTTTCCGACACTAAGTTAGATGTCGAGTCATAATCTTAGCTAGAACCAATCTAAGACTTCACAAAGTCTTTATAC
>BQNB010062091.1:0-36215 GCA_026074375.1 Tanacetum coccineum
ATTAAGTACTTTGCCTATCAAAGGATCAGAGTATCCGAATCATCTTCTTCGATAATTTTTGTATTGTAACAAACATATATATAAGTGAAATCTAAAGTAAAAGCATTGTGAAAAGAATGGATGTGACATGAAAATTAGTTACTTAACCCATAATGGGAGGTTAGGTTGCCACCCTCAATGCATCCCCTCCCCTTACGAACCCACCCCTAGACGCGTCACTCTTGAATAATGTTGAAGACTTAGTCGGGTAGGCGACTAAGTGGTGTGAGTTTGTATGTGTCTGTGATTGTTTTTTAATTGATTTTTGTGTGTTATGTTTTTTGTGGTGACCGTGGTCGTCTTATACCTGTCATTAACGCTGAGATAACAGAGATAACGGCGATCACCATTACATGCTGTCTAAGTGCACTTGACACAAATAAAATACGTGCAAAGATGGACATCTTTTTGCCATATATGCATAGTAACAAAAGTTTTTAATTAACAAAAAATATTAAATCAAATGTAATTAATCAAGATGTATAATACTATAATTGATACATAACTCTCGAGTCATATATTCACTCAATTTTCACAATATAATACGAGCATCGTTGAACTGAAATGTATGTTGAATTATAACGAACATGTTTAGAATTAGTTATTTTATTGGATAAAGTGATGATAGGTCGAAAAAATTACAACAATTAAGCGTGTCTTAAGATTTCTATATTTAATCATAGGGATTGGAATAATTTCCACGCTAATGCTCATATCATATTAAAAAACAGCACTTGTTTAAGTATCTTTGGTCAGTCAAATAACTAACTAATCTTACTACTTTGACCCGTTCTTTCCTCTTTTATATTTATTTATAAATATTCATCTGATAATATATTTATGAACTTTAGAGGTAAAGTCTCCTCGCATAAATAATATCGGAGCCTACTGCGGGACTTTTTTTTTTATTTTTGTGAAAGAACTTTACTTCTAACTTTAGAAGATCCTTATCCTATATTTATCTAATTACAAAAAGAGTTTTGTTAACCATCAGAGTTGTGTTTAAACATGCCTAATTAAAAAAGTTAACAATCAATGAATACCAAATATTATTTCATGTTTAAAATTACATTTCATGTTTAAAATGAATAAATATGTATAATTATAAAATATACTTGTTTATTTGATGTTAATTTTTAATTAAAGCATGTTTAAACACAACCCCAAAAGTTGTGGTTAGTAAAACCTTTACAAAAATTGAGTTGTCAATCTACTTGCTTAAAAAGCATTGCATACACAATTTTTTCCATTCTTTTTTCTTTATAAATAAAAAGAAGAATCATTTACAAGTTTACTTCGCTTTCATATTAGGTTTAGATTATTAAAATGTTTTAGGGCTCGTTTGGTTTGAAGATAGGTTTAGGATTTAGATTTGGATTTTAATTTAAATTTGAATTTAGATTTGGGTTTAAATTTGGAAAGAGAAAATATATTGTAAGATAAATAAAATATTGATTTAAAATTTAAAAAAATATAACTTTAAATTAAAAAATAAGAAAAAGAACAAGAAAATATACACTGGAAACATTTTTGTAAATAAAATACAGAGATTGACACTGACATATTTTACAAAACCCATGAGGGTGGGCAGGGATCCAAAATGGAGATAAAATATTCATTTGAGCCCAAAGAAAATTAACCAAACGTTGAATTATGCATATCTATCATCCTAAACCCATCAAACTCCACCAACCAAACTAGCCCTTAGTAGTTCTGATGATCTGTATTCTTTTGTGATGATTTGTATTTCATAAATAATTTGACACATGGATCACTTACTTTCTCACTTTAGATTTTCACTTTTGATTTTTTCACTTTTGATTTTTTTTCACTTGTTATTATCTTGTTCTTATGTGTACTTTTAGTCATGACAATAATTTTTCATACGAGACATCTATATCACGATTCACGTATCTGATAATGTTCGATTCATAATAGCAAAAATCGCGAATTGAAATCTAGCTAAAATTCTCTCTCCTCCAACTGATTTTCTCGCCATTATCTGCCATTAAGAAGCACAATAAAATCTTCATTTCTTTGTCTTTTTCATTCCAAATTTTAAAACCATGTAGTGCGTTCGATTTAGCAATGAATTTCGCATACATTGATACTGTTTGATTGTAATTTCTCTCAATAATAGGGTTTTTGATTTTTGAGTGTTTTGGCGCCAAAATTTGAAGTTTCATTATAGCGTAATATGACTCACAGATCTTCTAGAAGACTTAAGAAAGTACCTATTAAATTCAATGATATGATTCATGAATTGAGTAATAAGGATATGAGTATTATGGATATGTTGGATGATGATACGTTACATGCTGGGGAGAATGATAAGGTACAAGCATGGGATAATGATGCTAGTTATGAGATGAGTAATGGTGAAGAGAGAGCTGAGTAAGAGGATTTTGAGGAAGTTGAATGTGTGAGTAATGGTAATGTGAATATGAGTGATCGTGGTGATGAACTTCAAAAATGCAATGTAAGTCAACCTGTTAAGGCTGATAATGCACTTACTGATAATGATGATGTTATTGATGTTTGTGTTAGTGAGAAATTGGTTGATAATACTGTCAAGGAAGAAAAAGGTTCATATTCAAGTGCACTAAATAAGAATTTACTTGAAAGTGATAATAAGTTGTTTTACAGTACCTACTATTGTAAATGAAGACGCGGATGAAGTGGTGATATTTGATGAAGAATTATTTAGAGAAGGAAGTGAAAAGTGGAAGTACATTGTATGTGGTTACTTTGTTGAAAGTAGTATGCATGTTTATGAAGTGAAGTATAATCTTAGAAGGATGTGGGGCAAGCACGGGTTGGGTGAAATTGTGATTGATAATGATGAGCTGTGTTTTGTTAAATTCAAAAATAAAGAGGGTATGAACTTTGTTATTGATCAAAGCCCTTTTCAAAAATAGGATCCTGAAGTGATTATAGTTAAATCAGCCCCTTGTAAAATCTCTGTTTGGATTAAGTTGTTTAATGTCTCTTTAGAAGCTTGGAGTATAAAAGAGATAAGCATTATATTTAGCAAGTTAGGGAGGCTAATCATGATGGACTAGATGACTTCTGACATGTGCAATAAAAGAACATGAAGATTAGGATATGCTAGAGTTCTAGTGGAAATTAAGGCAACTAAAGGATTTCTGGATAACATTAAAATCAATTATGTTGATAAACAATATAAGAAAAAGAATACTAAATAGGTCAAAGTGGAGTATTCCTGGAGGCCTATGGTCTGTAGTCATTGTAAAGTGTTTGGTTACAGTCATTATAAATGCACTCTTAGTCCAAGGACAGAAGAGGAAAAGGAAAAAACAAATGATGTTGCTAACAAAGAAGATGGTAAAGGAGGATATGAATAAGTAAGGAATGGAAGAAATACCAATGGAATGGTGGGAATTTTAATGAGAAACAAGGTGGATGTCAAGGCTTTAAAATTGGTGCAAGAAATAACAATGGGAAATTTATGTTCAAGCCTAAAATTCTAACTGCTCCTATGGATAAAGGAAAACAAGTTAATAGTGACAATCAGAAAGGAAGTGGTAATGTTATGAGGACGCCCTCTAGGTTGGAGAAAGTGTGGAACATAAGGAAATCAAATGTGGAAGAGTTAAAGAGAAGTGCAAATAAGTATGATGTTCTATCTGAGGTGAATGTAGAGAATGCTAGAAAGTCAAATGAAGAGCTTATGATTGATAGAAGATTAATTGTGGATGAATTTGTGAAGAAAAAATTACAGCCTTCTATTTCTGATACTAAGGATTGGTCATATGATATGATTAATTACTTCAAGTATACTTGGGAGGCAATGGAAAGAAGAATGAATGAAAAGAGTGATGAGGAAGTTGTTATGGAGAATACTGATGTTGTTCAGTCTATTATAGCAAATGAGGTAATTGGGAAGGAGAGTGATTTGGGCAGTAATTGATAGCAATATTTTTTCAAAATGTCAACTTGGAACATTAAAGGAATGAGTACTGAATTTAAACAAAAAAGAATTAAGAAAGTTTATTGTGGATGAGAAATTGCAGTTGTTAGCAATCATTGAAACTTATCTGAAAATAAATAACATAGAAAAAATTTGTGAGAGTGTATTTGGGAGTTGGAATTTGATGTCTAATGTATCTCATAACCCAACTAGTTGCATGATAGTAATTGGTTGAAATGCTCAAGCTATAAAAGTGATGGTTATTCAGATATCCACATAGTCTGTTCTGTGCCTAGTGGAAACTATATCAGACAAGATCAAATTATATGTCAATTGTGATTATGCTAGCAACAATGGGATTGAAAGAAGGTAAGTATGAAATTGCTTGGTGATGGATAAGAGAATTAGTGGCAATCACCTTTGGATTATAATGGGTGACTTTAATGTCACATTAAAACCTAAGGAACATTCAAATGGTGGTTCTGGTTGTAGTGTTGATATGCGCTATTCTGGATTCCATTTCACTTGGAAGTGGATGATATGTGCTATTTTGGATTCCATTTCACTTGGACTAAATCATTAAAGAACCCAACTAATTCAACACTCAAAAAGCTAGACAAAATTCTGGTTAATGAAAGTTTTATTCTTCAATATTGTAGAGCTCATGGGATATTTTTGCCATACTTAGTATCTGATCATAGTGCTGGTCTTTTGATTTTTCCATATGGTCTTCCAAAGAAGTTAAAATCATTTAGATTTGCAAATTATACTGCTGATAAACATGAGTTTCTTGAAACAATAGAAAAAGGTTGGTCTGGAAACATTCAAGGATGTTAAATTTTTAAAGTTGTTAAGAAGTTGGAAAGCCTAAAAATGTCCCTTAATCAACTTAATTGGAAGCATGGAAACCTTTTTTAAAAAGCTAAATTTCTCAAAGCTAGTTTGCAGATGGCTCAAAATGAAGTTGATAAAGATCCTTTTAATGTGGAAAAAAAAGGAGGAAATCTATTTGCATTCTTGAGGAATATACAAAAGTATCTAATGATGAATTAAAGCTTCTACACCAAAAGGCAAAATTTAATTAGTTAAGAGAGGGTGACAAGAATTTTGATTATTTCCATAATATTCTAAAGACAAGGAAGCACAAGAATAGAGTAGAATCCATATGTGATGAAAATGGAGTTAGATATTGGGGTGCTGATGTGGCTAAACAAATAGTAAAACACTTTCAAGAGTTTCTAGGAGTGTCTAAACCTGTTATTCCATTTGACCAATTAGGCGATATTGTTTAGCTTAATCTGTCAAAAGAAGATGCTGGAGCAATGATTGTGGAAGTATCTAATAAGGAAATTAAAGAAGCTATGTTTGAAATTGATTCCTCTGAAGTTTCAAGGCCTGATGGATATACTTCTTTTTTTTTCAAAAAAGCATGGGATCTCATTAGAAAAGACGTTTGTCTAGCAATTAGGGAGTTTTTTTTACTAAAGGAAAGATGTTGAGGGAAGTGAATGCTACTTTGGTTTCTTTGGTCCCTAAAATTGATACTCCCAACAAGATATTTGATTTCAGACCAATAGCATGTTGCAATGTTTTATACAAATGTATCAGTAAGATTTTGCCTACCATAATCAAGAACGGGTTGAACAAAGTTGTTAGTATAAACCAAAGTGCCTTTATCCCTAGAAGACATATACAAGATAATATCCTTCTTATGAATTCCTTGGGGTTATAATAGAAAGCAAGGAGCCAAGAGATGTGCTATGAAATTAGACATTCAGAAGGCATATGGTACTGTTAGATGGAAATTTCTAGAATCTTTCATAATGTTATAGTTAACTGGATTATGACATGTATATCTACAGCTTATTTTTCTATATGTATAAATGGAGAGAGATATGGTTACTTCATAGGAGGAAGAGGTTTGAGACAAGAGGATCCTATGTCTCCATACCTTTTTACTTTAGTGATGGAGGTTCTAAATATGATCATGATCAAAAATATCAAAAATATCAAAAATGATAGAAAATTCAAGTATCATTTGGATGCAAAGACAATAAGCTCACATGTTTGTGCTTTGCTGATGATCTTTTGATTTTATGCAATGGTTATGCAGCTTCATTAAAAGTGATTAAAAGTCTTTGGATGAGTTCAGTAGTGTTTCTGGTCTGTTTTTTAATCATAACAAAAGCACTATCTTCTTTGAAAGCATTTTGGAAAACAGAAAGAAAGAGCTATTAGAGATCATGCATTTTAAGTGTGCTAAGCTCCCTATGAAATACCTTGGAGTCTCTTTATTAACCAAAAGATTAAGGGTAAGTGATTGCAGAAGCCTTGCTGAGAATGTAGAAAGAAGAATCAATTGTTAGAGAAATAAAATGTTGTCTTATGCAGGAAGAGTTCAACCGATTGCTTATGTATTATTTACTATGCAAAATTAATGAGCTTCAGTCTATATGCTTCCTAATACAATAGTCACGGATTTGGAGAAATTGTTCAAAAGATTCTTGTGAAATTTAGGGGATTCTGCTAAAGGTAAAGCCAAAGTGGCCTAGAGCCTAATTTGTAAACCCAAGGAACAAGGTGGTTTGGGGATAAAGCCTCTATAAAAGTGGAATAAAGTCCTCCTAATTTCTCAGTTTTAGAAAATTATTAAGAGAAAAGAATCACTTTGGGTCAAATGGGTGAATATTGTAAAATTAAAAAACTCAAGCATATGGGAGGTGGGTTATTGTGCTAATGATAGTTGGGGGTGGAAAAACATGTTGATGTTAAGAGATAAAGTGAAGCCTTTTGTTATTTATAAGGTTGGTAATGGTAAAGACATCTCAGCTTGGCATGATAAATAGTGTCAAATGGGTCTTTTAGATAGAATTATTTCTTCAAAAGGTGTAGATCGGTGGGAACACCCTGGCCCCATGCATCTTTTGATGCCAACCGGACCCTTCCCCAAGGACCCGGTCCCAGGCAATGAGCTCCTGTCCCAGTGACCTAATTAGCCAAGAGTTAGGGTCGAACCCTGGTCTTTTTCTTTAATTGGACCCCTTTGACCGGTCAATTGAGCTTTTACGGAGGGAGAATGGCACCATCTGAGCCAAAGGCCAGATGATAGATAGAATTATTTATATGAAGGATTTATATGATGCAAGATTAGCTGATGATGCAAAAGATGCTTATTTGATTCATAATGGTATATGGATATGGCATGATGAATGGATAGAATATTGTTCTGAATTGCACCAAATACCAATTCCTAACCTAGATGATAATGTGAAGGATAAAGTATGTTGGGTCAACTGTGATCTTAAGGAATTGAATTACTCAACAAAGTTAGCTTGGTTGAGTCTTAGAGATAATGGGCCTAAAGTTCAATGGGATCATGTAGTTTGGTTTTCTCAATATAATCATAGACAAGCTTTTATCTTATGGTTAGCTATTCACAAGAAATTAATGATACAGGACAGGATCATGAAGTGGCAACATGGAGTAAATCTACAATTCCCTCTATGTCTAAATTATGAAGATAGCCACAATCATTTATTCTTCCAGTGTAACTATGCAACAAAAGTATGGGACAGAATAAAGGTGAAAGGTAAAATGCAGAATGCCTCTAATTCTATGTATACTGTGGTGGATAAAATCGCTGAGAAGCCTTTCAGAAATAACATTTGGAGCATTCTTCAAATATTAATTGTCTCTGTTGTAGTTTACTACATATGGTAGGAAAGAAACAAGAGAATCTTTCAGAATGAAAAAAGAATTGTTGAAGAGTTGAGTAAAGGTATTGAGGAGAATATTGAGAGTATGCTAAAGTCTTTGACTGTTAAAAAGTCCACTGTAGTAGTGTCTGTTTCCAAAGAATGAGGTATGCAATGGTTCCAAAAGAAGTGTGTGAAATTGATTGTGTAATCTAGTGATTTAGTTTGGACTTAGTGTGAGCCTGCTGGTTGCTTGAATTGTTTAAAAGAGTGTTCGGGTGAAGGTATTAAAGCCAATTTCTCAGCCATTACTTTTATGTCTTGAAAATATATGATTTGTATAAGTTTGCAAACCATTATAATGGGTGAGGACCTTATATCTTGGAGATTTTCTGGGTATTTATCCTCATTGATCCTTATGGGATTATCAGTTTGGCCTTGGGAGGGACTAGTAACCTATATTTGGGTCAGTTTGGATTTTATTTAGAAAAATGTACCATAAGAAAGGATTCCCTGTTGTGTAGGGTAAATGTTCTGGGTGGGGCAGTGCATGTTGTTTGGAATAGAGAGTAATGAAAGATGATACTTCTTGGTCTAAACAATGTGTTAATACAAATAATGCCTAAAAACGTTATTTATATTTTTTGACCTCTCAACGTTTTGATAATAACAAAATGTAAAAACGTTTACAATAAAAATAAACGTTTACAAATTATTAAATGTAAAATTTCATTTCTAAGATTAGTGATCACTTAAGGTATGGACAAACAAATTAATTAAGCATGATTAGTGATCAAGAAAATATTTTTCTCTTAATCCTCACTTTTAATTCTACAAAAGTATTTTCTCAAAAATACATTTACAAAATATTCTCTAATTAAAATAAAAAGTTTTATTAAAAACTTAAAATTTGAAATTTAAATTTCCTCCCAAAACGGAAGCTTCTACACCAGATACAACCTTCCTCACAAAAAGACAAAAAAAAAGGAGCAGAGTCTAGGCGGCGGCCCCCTTATAGGCCTGGCGGCCCCCTTATATATAAGGGACCGCCGGGACCGCCCCCAGAGAGCCGTTGGGATTCCCTGCCTATAAATACTGCTTCATTCCCAGCAGAAAAACATTCCTCTTTGCACGAAATTTTTCAGTCTTTTCTTTCTCTCTCTAAACATTCTTTCTCTCACTAAAACTCTTGATCACTAACATACTTAGATCTTGTTTCAAGTGATCTAATCTCTTCTTCTCATCTCTTCCCTCTCATTCAAGTGCAAGAGAAGAACACTCGTATTCGTCAAGAAACGAAGTGTTAATTAGTGATCTCTCCTCTTTTCTTCTAAGTACCAAACCTCTATTGTATTTATCTTGTGTATTTGTGTGATTCGGATATTGTGTAGATCCGATAGTGTAGATCTTGTGAGTGTGTATATCTTGTGAAGTGGTAGATTGGTTCTAGCTAAGATTAGGACTCGACATTTAGCTTAGTGTCGGAAAATAACGTAAGCGACGTGTAAACGGTTTTCTCCGCCTAAAGGGAGCTTGTTGACATAGTGAAATCTCGAGTAGGATACTCGGGGAGTGGAGTAGGGCGAAGAGGTGCTTCGTAGCTGAACCACTATAAAATCTCTCGGTTTGGTTCTAGGTTGGTTGTTTCTTTCCTTATCTTTTTACATTATTATTATTGTTATTTAGTTTTTGTTTAGATAGTTATTGCTTGTTCATATTGTGATTTGATTGAACATATAACTCAGATCTATACATTTTTGAAAGTAAACTTTTAAACCGTAAAACAAACGTGTAAACTATTCAACCCCCCTTCTAGTTTCCACAATTGGTATCAGGAGCAAGGTCACTCAAGATTTTTAAAATATACTGTATTTTAAAGCTTGGATCGTTCTATGAATTTCGACATATATCTAGAAGGGAATCTATGCAAAGGACCACAATTCTTTGAAAGCGTATAGTATTATTATTGGAAAAAATAGATTCGAGACATCTTGTTATATCATAAGATCTAGATCTTGGCATGTTATTACAATGATGATTCTTCAAACTAATTTGTACATAAATTCCGGAAACTCCAAATATTAGTATGAGGTTATCCTTTTGAAAAAACAAATCCGTGATCTCAAAAAGAGACTTGCGAAAAAAAAATGAAGCAAAAATGGTTATTTACAATGCTTTGCCCAAGAAAAGAATATGAAAGAATTTTCAGGTGTAACACAGGCAAATTAAATTTTGAATAATTGGTTAATCACCCACCAAGGTAATAGCCAAGTCAAAGATAATAAGATCGACCTTTTTGGTTCAACAATATGAACAATTTGTCATTTTCGAAGACGAATATATAAATAGTGCTTTTGCTGTGATTTTAATACTATTATTACTTGTCTTTAACGTCTTGTTGATGGGATGAAGGTTATTCTAGTAAGAACTACGTAAGAAAGTTTCTTAGAGCTCTACATCCTAAATGGAGAGCAGGGGTCAAGGGGATTGAAGAGTCAAAAGACTTAACGTCACTATCTCTTGATGAATTAATCGGGAACCTCAAATTCACGAAATGATCATCAAGAAAGATTTCAAAATAGTCAAATCAAAAGTTGAAAGAAAATATATTGCTTTAAAGGCTAAGAAAGAATCTAGTGATAAAGAGTGTTCAAATTCCGGCAGTAAAGACAAAGAGTACGCCATGGTGGTAAGAGACTTCAAGAAGTTCTTTAAAAGAAGAGGTAGATTCGTGAGACAACCTCAAAACAACAAAAAGACGTTCCAAAGAAGTCATGATGACAAGAACGGTAAAGGTTATAGAAAATGCTTTAGATGTGGCGACCCAAATCATCTTATTGGAGAATGTCCAAAACCACCAAAAAATAAGAACCAAAGAACCTTTGTCGGAGGCTCTTGGAGTGATAGCGGTGAAGAAGATGATGAAAAAGTCAAAGATGAAACGTGTCTTGTAGCTCACGCATCAAGTGAGGTATATTCCGAATCATCTTACTTTAGTGATGAAAACTCATCAATTGATGATATAGCTTTAGACAACGAATATGATAAGTTATGCAAAATGAGTCTAAAGATAATCACTAAAAACAAAAAGTTAAAAGCTACTAGAAATAGTCTAGAAAATGAGCTTAGAGAATTAAAAGATAAATTGTCCACACTCGAGAAAAACAAGGGAGTTGATCTCGATTGTGCAAAGTGTCATGTACTTAAAATTGAGAATGAAAAACTCAAAGATGAATCTACTAGATTAAACAAATTTGAAAAGAGTACACATTGCTTAAATGAAATGTTAAGTAATCAAAAACCCTCCGGTGATAAATTAGGTTTAGGGTTTAATTCATTTGAAGCATCATCTAGTGGAACTAAGGAAATAAAATTTGTGAAAGCTCATAAAAAGGCGTATTCTGATGGAGGTCCCATAAATATGGGCGGCCCCCTAAATGACCAGGCAGCCCTCAAAATAAATATGGGACCGCCACCAGCAACGCATGGATCTAAGAAAATTATGTCGTTTTAAAATACATTTTAGGTCCTAGACCAAAACACATAATTGTAAACACTGCCAAAGTTCCTGTTGCTAGTGACAATGAAGTTAAACAATTTTATAAGCCATTTTCAAAACTCAGAGTTGGATTTTCTAAAATCAATTTTAGATTAAAAACTCCACCTCCTAGAAGAGTCAATAATAATTATTCTCGTCCTAAAACACCGCAATCAAAAAGACATGTTGGTTGACAAAACCAACCTCATGGCTTTCCCGTAAGTTGGAACAACGTTCCACGTCAAAGTTACATGCCATGAGAAATGTGTCTTCCATTCTCACATCCCAACCAATTGCATCAAATGCATGGGATGTTTGGCACTAACAACTGTGGACCCATGAGATATTGGGGACCAAATGTTTGAGTTATTGTCTTATATAAATATATATGCCTTAGAGTCGACTTGGGGCCCGACGAATGAATTAAGGATAGCGGATGCTCCAAACATATGATGGGCAACCGAAAGCTCTTCTCTACTTACAAGGCATACAATGGAGGTAACGTCATTTTTGGTAGTAATCTTCGCGGTAACATCATTGGCAAAGGTACGATTTCCAATGACTCTCTCAAAATAGATAATGTAGAACATGTTGATAACTTAGGATTTAATTTGCTAAGTATAGGACAAATATGTGACAATAAGTGTAGAGTAACTTTTTCTGAACATGATAGTGAAATCACTAAGGACGGTAAAGTCATAGGTAGAGGTATTGGGAAGAAAGGCTTATATGTGATGAAATTAGGAAATAAGCCTAAGGATTGAATTTGTCTAACTACGATTGATGAAAATTCCACCTTGTGGCATAGGAGATTAGGACACGCAAATATGCGTCTCATTCAATCGTTGGCCTCTAAGGAATTAGTTAGAAACTTACCTAAGCTTAAGTTTGATCAACATTTTTGTGATGCTTGCAAAATTGGAAAACAAGCTCACGCTAGTCACAAAGCTAAGAATGTAGTCTCAACGACTAGATGCTTAGAACTTCTCCATATGGATCTCTTCGGTCCATCCGCCGTACGGAGTTACGGAGGAAATGTTACACCCTAGTCATAGTAGATGACTACTCTAGGTATAATTGGACTAGATTTCTTAAGGATAAAACTGAAGCTTTTGATCAATTTGAAATATTTAGTAGGAAAATCCAAAACCAATTAGGTTGTTTAATAGTGTCAATTAGAACCAACCACGATAGAGAGTTTGATAATGAGGTACAATTTGGAGAATTTTGTAATGCCAATGGTATTACTCATAACTTCTCGGCTCCACGTACTCCTCAATCAAATGGCGTGGTTGAAAGGAAAAATAGGATACTTCAGGAAATGAGTAGAACCATGTTGAAAGAGCAATCGTTACCACATAAGTTTTGGTGTAGCGTCGTAGATACTTCAACATATATTCTCAACCGAATTCTAATTAGAGCCATTCTAGGAAAAACAACTTATGAAATCTTGAGAGGTAGGAAACCTACTCTTGACTATTTTAGAGTATTTGGAAGCAAGTGCTTCATTTTAAACACTAAAGACTACCTTACTAAGTTTGACCCAAAGTCATACGAATGTGTCTTTCTAGGTTACTCCCAAAATAGTAAAGCCTATATCATTCTTAATAAACACACTAGGAAAATTGAAGAATCACTCAACGTGACATTCAATGAAACTCCTCCACCCTCTAAGACATCACCTTTGATGGATGATGATCTAGATGAAGAAGAAGCTATTAAGGAAATCGAAAAGAAAAACCTAGAAAATATTGCTGAGGATGAAACATTAGAGATTGACGAAATAGTCAATATTAAGGAATCTATGAACCATCCCTTAGAAAATGTTATAGGAAACCTGTCGGAACCCAATATCACTTTCACTTCATTATGATGAACAAGAAAATAAGATGAGATAAAATGGAAGAAATTTAGAGAGAAGTTTAGAGAGAGAAAGTAGAGAGAAAAAGAGTTGGATGATTAACTTGCAAAATGGAAAAAATTACAAAATGAATCAACACCATTTTCCATAGTGGAAAATGGTTTAAATACCCTAATGAGCCATGGGCTTTCTAGGTGGGATGGGCTTGGGATTGACTTGGGCTTAGGCCTATTACACATACAATATTAGATTACTAAATAAGCCCTTTTACCCGTCTAGCCTATTACAACATATAATTAATTAAGTGACCGAGACCTAATATAATGAACGAACTTCCTTGTTCGACTCAATATTTTGAGGCTAACAATCTCCCCCGAAGTGAGTTCATTGTGACACTCCTTCATGAGATCAATGAGATTGCTTTTGTCGTTAAGATCTTGTGGTCTTGGTCTCTGAATTCGTTGTAGGCTTGTTCCTTCATGCTTTGTGATCTTTGATCTTGAGCCTTTGTCATTGTCTTTCGACTTCGTCTTTATGTCCGAGATCTTTAAATCTTTTCCTTGCTTGTCTTGATCATCTTTGCCACCTTGCGATCTTGTGTCTTGACCAACATGCTCATACTTTGCATCATCTTGAAAGCTTGCTAACAATCTCCCTTGATAGACTTGATATCTTTGAAGGAAGATCTTGTATATCAGAGTTTGTGCGGAAGTCTTTGTCTTTAATTCTTGAGCTTTCATGATTCTTGAATCTTGATGCTTATAGAATGTCTTTGTAGATTGAGCATGAGCATGTGGTAATGAATCCGACTTCAGCTGGAATGAGGCATCACCATCTCCATCTTTATGTATCCTGAAATAAAACAGTTAGCAATAAAGCGTGTGGACGAATATGGCTTTGTCATTCGTCCGGATTTGGTTAGATTAACCTCCAGTTCCGTAGGACCGTTTTACAGTATAAATATTGTACCTGTGATCAGGTAGATTCAAAGAATCTCCTTGACAGGGTTTCTAGCTCAAAGCGTAGGATCTTCTAACACAGATGTATTAGATTTACCATGCTTGCTACTTCTCATTACCGGAACATCTCAAAGCAGACAACACGGTAAGAGTGAATCAGATAGATACTATCTTTCTGATTAAGCCATCAATTCATTTCCTAGAACAAGTTTGATTCACTTTGAATCACACCATCGTTTCTTTCCAGTTGACACAAGTTTGATTCATATAGAATCTTGCATGTCACCTACCAAGAGCTTGTTTTATGCTGGCTCATGCAGGATTTCCATCTTCGTTGTGAGTACATAAGTATCACTCGGATCATCTGGCACAATCACAAGGATAATGCGTAGGACTCTTGTTAACATCTTGTGAACTAATTGGTGTTCAACAAGTGTTAGTAATGAAATGTGTCCTAATGAGATTTATTTTATTGATCTTTTGGCTCTAGACTCGATTAGTGCGTTTTGGTTTTAGTAATCAGAGGCTAGAGTAGACTGCCACCTATTCAATATCAACTAACTCGGAGTGAGAAAGTCAATAGAAGTCGTGTGTATCTCTGTGACAAATGAGACAAGTTTCTTTTGAGAGAAACCCGAATGGCTGGGAAGGGTTGTGCATTGCATCACTGGGTCCATGATGTCGTCTTCAATATCAGCAATCAACATTGTGATTCTGACAGCATATGTATTGACCCGGTTTCTACCTAAGTTGTGTGGAGGGCTTCTTTCTTTAGACCCTTTATCCATACATTTCTTTTTAATTCTTCAACCCCTTCAATGCTTACCAAGACGTCATTACTAACACCTTGTTGTGATTGTTCCAGTGTTAGCTCAATCTTAGTCGGCATTCTTCCCTTATACACATTCATCTCCAATCATACCTAAGGACTGCTATTTCTAACTATGGAGTGTCCTTGGGTAGATCCCTCCGGTTCTGGTTGGATCATAGGACAAATACCTAACCTTACCACCTTATGACTTCAGAATCGTCGTGAAATAAGATGTTGTAGGGTATGAGATCGTAACCATAAAACCTTTTCCGAAGAGTATCAAGCACTTTGAGTCGATAAGATCACTTATTATTTTCAAGGTCACATTTTAAATACGTTTCTCCCCTTATTTTAAATACTAAATCACTTAGTTTTTGAAATACTTTGTGATTAAAATTTGTCATGAAAATTCCATGGGGAAAACTTTTATACTTAGCATGAATTACATGGAACATCCATTGATTTTACATATGTTTGACACCAAAAAAGATGATACCAAGTTGTAAAATGAATATAAAATTGAGGGTTAGCATTTTTTGAGCACACAATTTTGAAAGATTATGAATTGTCATTTAAGAATTCTCGAAAAATTATGCCCAACCACCTAATCATCTTATAACAATCAATCTAGTGAATAGTCATTATTATTTCTTAGATGTTATTAAGACTTTTTATAATGTGTTGAATACATAAGAATTATCATGTTATGATGTATCCAACAATCATTAAAACATTGTTTTTCAAAAAACTCCCCCTCAAACATTGACTCATTTAAAAATGACACCAATTGTAGAATAATTGTCTTGTAAAACAATATGAGGGAATGAGTGTTGAACACACAAATTTGAAAGATTATGAATCATCAGTGAGAAATTCTTGAAAAATTATGTTCAACTTTTTGAAAAACATCATGTTAGAAGACTTATCTTCTAACGCTAAGGACAAGTGCACTAAAACTTACACTCTCCTTTGTCATTCGGGTCCGAGATGCAGTCTAAGTGTAATTACAAGTCATAGAGAAAAATAGAAAGGACATGTTTTGAAAGCATTTGAAACTCCTGTTCGAACTTCATTTACACGCCCGTGTCGATATTAATCAACATTTCTAGGTACGTAAATGTTATCGATTCCAAGAGACATGTCGAGAAGATTCTTTTTGTGAAACATTTTCTGATTTTTTGATTTTGTATTTTCTTTTTGAAATTTTATATTTTTGTATTTGTTTTTATATGTTTTATATTTTTGTATTTTGCTTTTCTCAAAAATATGTACAAGTCGATGTTTGAAGAATATATCAAGCATAATTCCAACTCTTGTCGTGATGTAGCTGTCTTGTCTGTTGGAGGAACAACTTTTGGAACCAGCTTTGAACTTGACTGTTCATTGCTGTGGTCGTGAATTCCGAGTTCTGAACTATTTATGAATAGAAAGTTCATTATTATGTTCACAAATCAAAATTCCTTGTAGTCCCCCCCTGTTTTCGGGAGAATATCAGTCTTTTCATCCAACCAAACTCTGAGTCCTACTTATATGTAGAATTTAATGAAGTACCTGCATGTAGTTAAGTGTACCTGCACGACATCAAAAGTTTGTTTGTAAATTTTCAAACTGGTTAGTTAAATCATCATTTGACAAGTTTGGGGTTCAACTGTCAACCTTGTTGTGGATAGATGTGAAAATCTTTCCAGTAGGAACCCATCTAAGACCAACTGTCTTAAAAATTTACCCGTCGGTTTCCACCTAAGACAAGATCTAAGAGTCATTGTTTTCTCATGCACAAACAGAACTCTTTTTGAATGAAGACCTATTTCTTTTGGATTTTGTCTTTCTGGTTTTTTTCTTTGGCAAACTGTTTTTGCTCTAACGGGTATGTATCTTTGTTGTCTTATTGGAGGAACCTTAGCATGTGAGTTTGACTCATTCAGGGAATTTTGTTACACAAGAATCATGATTGGGAATTAAAGACTCATTTTCTGACATGTGAGCAAACAAAATGTTTTGGAGTCAGAAAAAGTTCTAAGAATTCCTAGAGAGTTCTGCAATGGCAACAGTCTTTGTCGTGACGCAACTACTCTTAGATGCCAGAGCCACTCCTAGATCATTTTGGTGTTATTGAATCCTAGGTTTTGGTTTGCTACCATTAGTCGTGCTTTGTGAACTAGCAGAAGGCATCACACTAGGTCTAAATTCCTAATGCATTCATTGTGGTCTTTTTCTTAGCCTTCCTCTAGGTAGTGATTATAAACCATGTCATTTGAGCTATACCTAGATGAGCCAGGTGCAATCATGTGATGAGGTTTTGCAACAGCATATTCTCTTTTCTTAGGCAAATAATGTGTAGTGACTGGTTTTGACAAATCATTATTGACATCAACTTGGGAGGCAAACCGTTGCTTTGAAATTCTAGGTCGTTCAGACTTAAACATAGTCGGTTGTCTAACAACTGATTAGTTTCTACGTGGTTGTAAAACCGGTTTTTATTTCCCTAAGATTGACGATTTGCAAACTAGTATTCACACTATATCTTGTTAAATTCCTTAACTTATTTCTTAATGCTCTAATGCAAACCCTTTTCCTGAAGTTGAGCTTTGAATATATCATTATTTGCAATCAAAGAAAGTATTGTGTTCTATGTTCCATAGCTGCGTTGTCTTGATAGGAATCAAACAAATTCATTGTAATGCCTTTTCAAAGTCTCATTTTCCTTAAGTAATTTAACCACTTTATGTTCTAATTCGATGTTTTTATTTGTTTCAAATTACATCAATGTAATGTTTAACCTTGGCTTCATTACTTTTTACTTTCAAAAATTGACCATGTTGCCCTTCTTTTAAAGCTTGATTTTGATATTTAAGTTCAAGATTAACACAATGTGCTTCCATTCTTAAAAAATCTTTTTGAAATTGGGCAACGTTCTTTTTTAGACGAATATTTTCAGATTCAAGAGATTGATTTGAGAGTTCAGTTGTCTGGTTATCAGTTAATTTAGCAGGCAAAGGACATGTGTCATGACATTGTTCAGCAATATGGTTAACCTTTCCTTTATTATTGAATTCAGGTTGCTCAGTATGCTTTTATCCAGTAGCAAAGATATTGATTTCAGCAGTTGTTTGTACCTCAACCATTGGCTCTTCATCATATATGGGTCTGATATCTGCATCATCAGCATGTGCGTCATTCCCTGATCTGATGCTTGTATCTTGCTCTTTTAATGCTCTCCCACTGCTTTTTGTATCAACCAAGCTAGCATCCAATGCTTTACTCGAATCAACCTTATCCTCTGTTGTCTGCATTTGTCTTTCATTCACCCAGCTGTTATACTCTTGTTTATTCTTTGCTCTTTCACCAATCGACTTCTTAACAGATTCTATGTGTTGGATCAGTGTGTCACGGAATTCTGGAATCGCAAGTTGAATGTATTGGAGAAAGTAGTTGCGTGTCATTACAACAAATTCATCATCCAAATAAATCCGTGACTTGATGAACATCTGAAACTGTGTCTCGAGTACTTTAAAAGCAGCCATGGATCTAATCTCTTGAAATTCTTCTTTGTCAAGTTGTTTTTCTAGTTGGTCCACGTTCAGGAACATTGTGCCTGTGAAAGTCACTATACCTTGACCAAAGAGTGTCGCAAATGCACGTTTGAATCCAGACTCAGTTCGAGTTCCTTGTAAGTCATTGTTTGAAAGAAGCTTGAGGTGTGAATGAAGTTGTCGAAAATATACCATGCAAATTTCTTTTGCTTTGTCTTGAATTTGTTACATTTGTTGTTCTTCCGAATTAGAACACGAAGATAAAGTATCTTTCGTCTCCATTTTACTAAAAATTATGAAGTGAAAATGATTGAAGGATCTTAAGTAGATGTGTTGTGATTGAAGTTGTGGAAAAATGAAAACAATAAACGTCAACGGGATTTTACAAGTCTATGATTAAAACCGAGAAAAGAATTGTGTCTTTCGCGGGATTTTACTAAATCAATAGAAAACTGTGAATGTTAATTGATTTGGATTAAGGTTTGTTTGTTGTGAATTGAATGTCTTGAAAATTCAAAATCTTAAACTGACATGTTTCGCTTGCAATTGTGCATATTTCGCTTGGCTTGAAAGAAAAAAATGCATATTTCACTTTGCTTGGAAATTACGTATTTCGCTTCAAAATTTACACATTTCGCTTGAATTGAAACATATTTCACTTGAAATCAATCTTGCATGTTTCGCTTGGTCTATTGCATATTTCGCTTGAAATTAAAACTGCATATTTCGCTTGAATTCAATCCTTCATGTTTCGCTTGAACTGCATATTTTGCTTGAACTCGTAACAAACATATTTCGCTTGAATTTCAAAAATTTTGGCAGAGTTTCGTTTTAGTTAAATGTAATATTTCGCTTGAGGTTCACCTGCATATTTCGCTTAAGCTAAACTTGCATATTTCGCTTGGGCTTGTCTTACATATTCTGCTCGGTGTCACTTTCGGGTGAGGACCACTTACACAAAAAACAAGATGTCTTTATCTTGTGAATCAAGATTTGTGGATCTATGTCCCCTCTTGTTTGACCGGTTATGACCACAAAAAGTATAAGCCAATCACAAATAAGCTTTGAAAATAAGCTCCTAAATAAGCTTGAATAAGCCGAATTTTAATAAGCTTAAAATCTACCCTTGTAGCTTATCTAATGCTTGAAATGGTAACAATAGAGGATATAGAACAAGTGTATGAAGGAGTAAACAAGCAAACCAAACCAATAAGCCCAAAATTTTTGAGCCGTGAGCTTATTGTCAAAATAAGCCACGAAATTTTGAGCTTATTACCAAAGATTACGCACAATAAGGTGTAGAACAAGTGAAGCAAGAAGTGAATGAGCAAAACAAACCAATAAGCCCCGAAATTTTTTTGATTCGTGAGCTTATATAGAGAAATAAGCCACGAAAATAAGATTTTTGAGCTTATTAACCCACAAGACAACCACTATCTACCTGAGGCTCTTGATACCAAATGTCGGTAACCCAAGAATCACTTACACTTCATTATATGATGAACAAGAAAAGTAAGATTGGATGATGATAAGAATTGTAGAGAGAGAAAGTTAAGAGAGAAAAAGTGGAGGTTGATTTACTTGTCAAGATACAAATGAGACCAACAACCCTCTCTCTACACATGGAGAGGGGTTTAAATACCCAATGTGGGCTGGCCTATAGAAGGCTTAATGGGCCGTGGGTTTGTATTGGTTTGGGCTCGAGTTTACTTGGGCTTTCGCCCGATACACGTGACCTATTATATTACATTTAAGAGCCCGTCTAGCCTATTACAACGTATATTAATTAATGACCGAGACCTAATATAATTAATGAACGAACTTCCATTGTTCTACTTAATATTTTGAGGCTAACACTTTCACCAATTACTCCATAATTACTGCAATTCTCAAATATAAACGATTAAGTAACAATTCTTTGCAATAACTATATCAAATGGGTCAATTACTTGGGATAAATGATGCTATAAAATAGACGTTATTTGATGTCATCAAATATCCCCCCACTTGAATCCTACTTGTCCTCAAGTAGACTTTAGAAGTTTATAAAAATGTATCCGTAAGGATATTTTCCGTTAAAGCACTTTTTCGATCTATTACAAGTACACAACCAAACACCTCACGAAATAGGAAGATGAAAACACTCAAATCACTTAACTAATCTATGTGGTAACATGTAACTAATTCGCTCAATTGCTCGGTCGTGATGAGTATTCTATCATAAGCTTGGCAAGGATACACATCTCCACCGCTAAAGCTAAGGAGTAACAAGTTTATAAAGGTAAATATGAGTTTTTGTATGGAAAGGCGTATGGTTTGATCATTCTACAATCTTTCACCAGAAGTACCACTCCAATAAGGCAGCTGAAGCACACATACACACCTGGAACGCCAGGATAGACATGTGTGTTCGATCACATCCCCATTCGAATTTAACCAACGGTTAGGATGAAGAATGATATAGGGTAAGAACCTTCTAACTTTCACCAAAAGTCGTAAACCAACGAGGTACAAGACATGCATACATAGCTGTAACGACAGAATAGACATGCATGTTCGTATGGATCCTCGTTCGAATAAAACCAGCGGCTAATCATCAGGTGAGAGGGAAGTAAATTGTTGTTAAATAAAAATCAAGAAACAAATAGATTAAGACTTAAGATAAAAGTTGCTAGATACTTATTTCTCGACCGTTACATGATAAAGACACGATTATTTACAACGTCTTGATCATCGATAAAAAACAACAACCTAAGTTGGTGTTCCCGTAATGGTCAACTTCCCAATCTTCCCAAAACTTTACATACTCGACAAGGCAAGCGGCGATATCTTCCACTTTGTACAATACTCTACATCGTTGATTTTTTAGACGTATCAACGAATAATCGATCCTTCGTGTAATTCCTTCGGTAGTTGTGAAACGATTATCTTCAAACTTCTAGGGGGAAGTAGTTTCTACTACTTTACTTAGTATGGTTTGTGTGAAGTATTCTGCAAGCATGAGAAGATTTGTTGTTGATCTCTTGCATGCTTCCCCGAACAGATATTCACCAAGACCAAATGTCATGATATAGTATAGAAGCAGTATTAGTTGGTGTGGTTAGCTGATTCTTCTACAAAATTCCGTTGTGCACTTTAAATGTCAATGTCAGAAGATCATTCGAGCTACATCAAAGTTTCTGAATCTACTCAAGATACAGATGTTGGTTTGGGGGGAAGTTGTTTCAGAAACTTCGCCAAAAAGGAGTCAATTAAGAAAGCTTTTCAAGACATGTTGCATGAATTGGGGGGAAGTTAATCCTACTCATGCAAACTATAATGGTTATAGAACAAGTAAAGACACAGAATATCCAAGCTGGAGTATAATTATCAAGACTAAAAGACAAAGACGTCATCTTCAGCATTGGAAGCACTTTAAAAGAGTCTATTATGTTGTATTTTTAAACACAATGATACCAAGTCGTAAAAATGAATATTAAAATTGAGGGTTAGATTATTTGAGCACACTATTTTGAAGATTAATAATTGTCCTCTAAGGAAGTCTTGGAAAAATTATGCTCATCCACCAAATCTTCTTATAACATCAATTATTTCATAGTCATTTTTACTCATTAGATGTTATTAAGACCTTTTATAATGTGTTTGAATACATAAGAATTGTCAATGTTATGATGTATCCACAATCATTTTTAAAAACATTATTTTTCAGGAAAACTCCCCCTCAACTTTGACTCATTTAAAAAAACTGACACAAATGTTGAATAATTGTTCTATGTAAAAACATATATGAGGGAGTGGAGTGTTGAACACACAATTTTGAAAGATTTTGAATCGTCATTGAGAAATTCTTGAAAAATTGTGTTTAACTTTTTGAAAAACCAAATGTTAGAGGACTTCTCTTCTAACCCTAAGGATAAGTGCACTTATGCGTATACTCTCCTTTGTCGTTCGGGTCCGAGTTGCAATCTGAGAGTGATTACAAGTAATCAAGAAAAATTAGAAATGACATGTTTTGAAAACATTTGAAACTCCTGTTTGAACTTCATTTACACGCCTGTGTCGATGTTAATCAACATTTCTAGGTACGTAAATGTTATTGATTCCAAGAGACATGTCGAGAAGAATATTTTTTGAAATATTTTCTGATTTTTTGATTTTGTATTTTGTTTTTGAAATTTTTTATTTTTGTATTTTGTTTTATAAAAAATATTTACATGTTGACCTCAGTATTGTTATGTGATGGTGAAATAGTAATTCCAACTCTTATCGTGATGTAGCTATCTTGTCTGCTGGAGGAACAACTTTTGGAACCAGCTTTGAACTTGACAGTTCATTGATGTGGTTGTGAATTCCGAGTTCTGAACTGTTATGATTAGAAGTCTTTATTTGTTCATCAGATCAAAATTCCTTGAAGCCCTGGTTTCATAGATATCAGTCTTTTCAGCAACCAAACTCTGAGTCCTTCATTTTTATGATTGAAATATGTACCTGCACTTAAGTTAAGAGTACTTGCACTGACATCAAAATTTTGTTCGCATTCATACTGGTTAGTGATATGTCATTAAAAACCATTTGTGGGTTCACTAGCAACTTAGGTTGTGCTTAGACGTGAATATCAGCTTTCAGTAGGGAATTCCAATTAAGCCATACTGTCTTTGAAAATTTTTTTTACTAGTCGGTTTTCCACCTAAGACAAGATCTAGGAGACGTTTTCTCATGCACAACGGAATGTCTTTGTAGATTGAAAAACTATGTCCTATTCGGGATTTGTCTTTCTGGTTTCTTGAAAACTTGTTTGCTCTAAGGGTTTTGTATAGTCGTTGTTGTCGTTTGGGGATGGAACCTTTTGCACGTGAGTTGACTTCATTCAGGAATTTTGTTACACAAGAATCATGATTTGCATTAAAGACACATTTCTGACATATCGAGCAAACAAAATGTTTAAAGTCGGAAAAAATTCTAGAATTCCTAGAGTGTTTTGCTATGGGCACAGTTTTTTGTTCGTGACTGCAAACTACTCTTAGATGCAGGCCAATTCCTAGACTTTTGGTTATTGATCCTAGGTTTTGGTTTGCTACCATTAGTAGTGCTTTTGTGATCATTGCAAAAGGCTCACACTAGTTTTGAATTCCTACTGGTTTTTTGTGTCTTTTTCTTAGCTTTCCTCTTGGTAGTTGTTTATGATTAAACCATGTCAATTTGAGTTATACCTACGATGAAGCAGGTGCAAATTATGTGATGAGGTTTTGCAATAGCATATTCTCTTTCCTTAGGCAAATAATGTGTAGTGACTGGTTTTGACAAATCATTATTGACATCAACTTGGGAGGCTAAACCGTTACTTTGAAAATCATAGGTCGTTCAGGACTTAAACGCTAGTCGGTTGTTCTATACAACGGATTGGGTTTCTACGTGGATTGTGTAAAACGGATTTCCCTGAAATTGACGAGTTTTGCTAAATTAAGTATTCACATGCTATTCTCTTATTAATTTCCTTTAACTCATTTTTTAATGCTGGCAATGCAAACCCTTTTTCCTGAAGTTGAACTTTGAATTTATCATTATTTGCAATCAAAGAAGTTGTGTGTTCTATGTTCTTGGCTCTCGTTGTCTTGATAGAATCAAACATTTCTTTGTAATGCCTTTTCAAAGTCTCATTTTCCTTGAGTAACTTTAGCCCACTTGATGTTCCAATTCGATGTTTATTGTTTTCATAATTACATTTATGTCATGTTTTAACCTTGGGCTTCATTACTTTTCACTTTTAAAAAATGGACCATGTTGCTCCTTCTTTTAAAGCTTGATTTTGATAATATTTAAGTTCAAGATTTAACACAATGTGGCTTCCCATTCTTAAAAAATCGTTTGTGAAATTGGGCAACGGTCTTTTTAGATGTTGAATATATTTTCAGATTCAAGAGATTGATTGAGAGTTTTAGTTGTTCTGGTTTATCAGTTAATTTAGCTAGGCATTAAGGGACATGTGTCATGGTCATTGTTTAGCATTCTGGTTAAACCTTTTCTTAATTATTGAATTCAGGTTGCTCAGTATGTTGTTGTCTAGTAGCAAAGATATTGATTTTCAGCGCAGTTGTTTGTACACTTAGCCATTGGCTTTCATCATTATTGGGTCTTGATATTGCAATCATCAGCATGTGTCATCATTCCCTAATCTGCCGGCTTGTATCTAGCTTTTTAAAGATGTCCCACTACTTTCTATATCATAACAATTCTAGCATCCAATGCTTTACTTCGATATCAACCTCCTTTCCCTATGTTGTTTGCATTTGTCCTTTCATTCACCCAGCCTGTGAGCTGTTCCCTACTCTTGTTTATGCTTTGCTCTTTCACTAATCGACTTCTTAACAGATTCCATGTGTTGGATCAGTGTGTCACGAAATTCTAGAATCGCAAGTTGAGTGTATTGGAGAAAGTAGTTGCGTGTCATTACAAAATTCATTCATCCAATAAATATGTGACTTGATGAACATTCTGAAACTGTGTCTCGAGAGTCTTTAAAATCCAGCCATGGATTTCCAATCCGCTTGAAATTCTTCTTTTTCAATTGTTTTTCTCAGTTGGTCCACCGTTACAGGAAACATTATAGCCTGTGAAAAGTATTTATATCTTGACAAAAGTATTTTAAGTGTGTCGCAAATTTACGTTTGGAATCCAGACTCGGTTCAAGTTCCTTGTAAGTCGTTGTTTGAAAGAAGCTTGAGATGTGAATGAAGTTGTCGAAAAGATACCATGCAACTTTCTTTTGCTTTATCTTGAATTTGTCGCATTTGTAGTTCTTCCGAATTAGAACACGAAGATAAAGTATCTTTCGTTTCCATTTTACTGAAAATTATGAAGTGAAAATGATTGAAGGATCTTAAGCAGATGTGTTGTGATTGAAGTTGTGGAAAAATGAAAAAACAATAACGTCTCCACTGGATTTTACAAGTCTATGCTTAATACCGAAAGAAAAGAATTTGTCTTTCGCGGGATTTTACAAATTCAATAGAAAAACCTGTGAATGTTAATTGATTTTTTTTGGATTAAGTTTGTTTGTTGTGAATTGAATGTCTTGAAAATTCAAAATCTTAAACTGACATGTTTCGCTTGCAATTGTGCATATTTCGCTTGGCTTGTAAGAAAAAAAAAATGCATATTTCGCTTTGCTTGGAAATTACGTATTTCGCTTCAAAATTTACACATTTCGCTTGAAAATTGAAGACTACACAATTTCGCTGAATTGAAACATATTTCGCTTGAAATCAATCTTGCATGTTTCGCTTGGTCTATTGCATATTTCGCTTGAAATTAAAACTGCATATTTCGCTTGAAATTCAATCCTTCATGTTTCGCTTGAACTGCATATTTCGCTTGAACTCCTAACAAACATATTTCGCTTGAATTTCAAAAATTTTGGTAGAGTTTCGTTTTAGTTAATTGTAATATTTCGCTTGAGGTTCACTTGCATATTTCGCTTAAGCTAAACTTGCATATTCCGCTTGGGCTTGTCTTACATATTCCGCTCGGTGTCACTTTCGGGTGAGGACCACTTACATAAAAAACAAGATGTCTTTATCTTGTGAAGCAAGATTTGTGGATCTATGTCCCACTTGTTTGGACCGGTTATGACCTAAGAAGTATAAGCCATCACAATTAAGCTTTGAAAATAAGCTCCTATATATGCTTGAATAAGGCTGAATTTTTAATAAGCTTAAAATCTACCCTTGTAGCTTATCTAATGCTTGAAATGGTAACAATAGAGGATATAGAACAAGTGTATGAAGGAGTAAACAAGCAAACCAAACCAATAAGCCCAAAATTTTTTAGCCGTGAGCTTATTGTCAAAAGAAGCCATGAAATTTTGAGCTAATTACACACAATAAGGTGTAGAACAAGTGAAGCAAGAAGTGAATGAGCAAAACAAACCAATAAGCCCCAATTTTCTTTTGATTCGTGAGCTTATATAGAGAAATAAGCCACGAAAATAAGATTTTTGAGCTTATTAACCCACAAAAACAACCACTATCTACCCGAGGCTCTGATACCAAATGTCGGTAACCCAAGAATCACTTCACTTCATATTATGATGAATAAGAAAAGTAAGATTGGTTTATGATAAGAATTGTAGAGAGAGAAACTAGAGAGAGAAAGTAGGGAGAGGATAAAGTGGAGGTTGATTTACTTGTAAAGTTACAAAATGAGACCAACAACCCTCTCTCTACACATGGAGAGGGGTTTAAATACCCAATGTAGGCCAGCCTATAGAAGGCTTAATGGGTCGTGGGTTTGTCTTGGGTTGGGCTCGAGTTTACTTAGGCTTTCGCCCGATACACGTGACCTATTATATTACATTTAAGAGCCCGTTTACCCGTCTAGCCTATTACAACGTATATTATTTAATGACCGAGACCTAATATAATTAATGAACGAACTTCCATTGTTCGACTCAATATTTTGAGGCTAACAATTTTCTAGTTGATGACTCTTAGATTCTTTAATATTTATGATTTCATTACTTTTTAAAGATTTATCTTCGACATCATTGCCTAAGGGTCTTGTTTTATTAACCTCAATAGCTTCTTCTTCGACTAAATCATCATCCTCCAAAGGTGGTGTTTTAGGCGAGGGGGAGTTTCATCGAATGTGACATTTAAGGATTCTTCGACTCTCATGGTTTGTTTGTTGAGAATTATGTAAGCTTTACTATTTTGTGAATATCCTAGGAAGACACCTTCGTACGACTTTGGGTCGAACTTGATGAGATAATCTTTTGTATTAAGAATGAAGCATTTGCTTTCAAATACTTTGAAATAGTTAAGGTTAGGTTTTCTACCTTTTAATAGTTCATATAGGGTTTTTCCTAGAATACATCTAATTGAAATTCTATTGATTATATAGGTTGATGTGTCGACCGCGCACCAAAATTTTTGTGGAACGGATTGTTCATTTTACATAGTCCTACTCATTTCTTGTAGAGTACGATTCTTTCTTTCTACTACCCCATTTGATGCGAAGTACGAGGAGCAAAAAACTTGTCAGTAATCCCATTTGAGTCACAATAGTTTCCGAATTGTACTTCGTTATCAAATTCTGGACCATGATCCATTCTAATTGACACTATGGAACATCCTAATTTTTTTTGAATCATTTTACTAAATATTTAAATTTTTCTAAGGCTTCGGTTTTATTTCCTAGAAATCTATTCCAAGTAAATCGAGAATAGTCGTCAACAATTACTAAGGTGTAACGATTTCCTCCATAGCTCTATATGGCGGAAGGTCCAAATAAGTCCATGTGTAATAGTTCTAAGCATCTAGTCGTTGAGACTATATTTTTGGCTTTGTGACTAGCATGAGCTTGCTTTCTAATTTTACAAGCGTCACAAAAATATCGGTCGAATTTAAGCTTAAGTAGATTTCTAACTAACTCTTTAGATACTAGAGATTGAATTAATGCATATTTGCGTTACCTAATCTCCTATGCTATAAGGTGGAATTTTCATCTAAGGTTGCAAGACATATTTTATCTTTCGGCTTATTTCCTAGTTTTATCACATATAAACCTCTTTTTCTAATTCCTCTACCTATGACTTTTTCGTCTTTAATGATTTCGCTATCATGTTCGGTAAATATTACTTTGCACTTATTATCACATATTTGACCAACACTAGGCAAGTTAAATTTTAGATTATCTACGTTCTCAACATTTTCAATAATGAGGGAGTCATGAGAGATCGTACATTTGCCTATGATGTTACCACGTAAATTACTTTAGAAAATAACGTTACCTCCGTTGTATGATTTGTATGTGGAAAATAGCTTTCGATTACCCGTCATGTGTTTAGAGCATCCACTATCTTTAATCCACTATTCGGGCTCCAAATTAATTCCCAAGCATATCTATTTAAATAACATAATAATTCAAACATTTGGTCCCCAATATATCATAGGTCCAACATTGTTAGTGTCGAACATACTTTGCATATGTTGCGTTTGATTTGGATGCATAAATGGTGGACACATTCCTCATGGAATATAGTTTGGTTGTTATGAATAATTCTACATTGTGGGATAGGTGATAGAACAATTTTGTCTAACTTGATTTCTTTTAGGTTGTGGTGTTTTAGACTTAGGACAAGAATTATTAACCCTTTTTGGAGGAGGAGTTTTTGACCTCACTTCGGGTTTGGTAAATCCAACTCCAAGTTTTAAAGATGGTTTATAAAAACTTTTTACTTCTTCGTTGCTTGCAACGAGAACTTTAATATTGTTTACAAGTATATACTTAGGTTTTGGACTTGAATTTAATTCGACGGATTTTTCTTTATTGGGCTTGGGTTCAAGTTCTTGTGATTTTACAAAATTGATTTGTTTAGTCCCACTTGTTGATGCTTCGGCAGAATTAATCTTAGACTCGATTTGTCTCCGGATGGATTTTGAAAACTTAACATTTTCTTAAGTGGGTGAGTACTTTTATTAAATTGATTAAGTTTAGATATTTCTTCCTTAAGTTTCTCGTTTTCATTTTTAAGATTTTCACATGTTTTACATCTAAGATTACCTATTTTATGTTTTCTAATCGATGCACCTTTTCTTTTAATTCAAGTACTTCATTTTTTGACTGATTTTTAATTAGTTTTAGTGATTTATTTTTGCCGTAACTTTTAGACCTAATTTGAACAATCGATTGTATTCGCTATCTAAATCTTTCTCATCTAATGACGATAAATCATCACTAAAAATTCGGTTTTGGAAAGTACCTCATTAGATGCTTGAGCTACAAGACAAGTTTCGTCTTTAGTCTTTCCTTCTTCATCTTCGTCGCTATCACTCCATGTTCCAACGAAAGCTCTTTGGTTTTTGTTTCTTGGTGTTTCTGGCATTCACCGATAAGATGATTTGGATCTCCACATCTAAAGCATTTTCTCTCGCTTTAACCATTTTTGTCATCTTTATTTCTTTGGAACGACTTTCTTTCATCACATGGTTGTTTTACAAATCTTCCTCGTCTTTTGAAAAATTTCTTGAAGTCTCTCACGACCATGGCGTATTCTTCATCTTTACTATCGAAATTCGAACTTTCTTTATCACTAGATTCCTTTTTAGCCTTCAAGGCAAGAGATCTACTTTGTTCTCTTTTGCCTTTGACCATTTTGGAATCTTTCTTTATTATTACTTCATAAACTTTCAAATTTCCAATAAGTTCGTCAAGTGATAGTGATGTCAAATCCTTTGACTCTTCAATAGTCGTAACCTTTGCGCGTCATTTATGATGAAGTGCCCTAAGAAATTTCTTAACATAATTCTTGCTAGAAAAACCTTCATCAAGTGCTTTTAGACTAGTAATGATAGTGTTAAACCTAGCAAAAGCATTATCTATTGATTCCTCTTCTAAAATCATAAATTGTTCATATTGTTGAACAAGAAGATTTATTTTGTTATCCTTGACTTGACTATTACCTTGGTGAGTGATTAATAAAGTATCCCAAATTTCTTTTGCGGTTTTACACATAAAAATTCTTTCATATTCTTTACGTGGCAAAACATTATAAATTATCATTTTAGCTTCATTATTTTTAGCAAATTTCTTTTTAAGATCATCGCTTTGTTTGTCAAATGATACAATTTCATCATTTTTAGTTTTAGGATTATTTTGAATACGAGGAAAATCACCATAGATAATAACATGCCAAAGATTTAGATATTTTGATTTCACATAAGTTTCAAATCTATTTTTCAATAAATAAATAAATCACTTTCAAATAGTGGTGGTCTTTGCATAAATTGATTTTCTAAATATTTTTCCGATTCCATAGATCGATTCAAGTTTTAAAATACAGTTTATTTTAAAAATCTTGTTTAACCTGGCTCTGATACCAATTGTGGAAACTAGAAGGGGGGGGGGGTTGAATAGTTTACCGCTTTTTAAATTTATGTGATGTTTGTATATAATAAGTTAGATTCGATTTTATGTGATCTCAATGTACACACAATATGAACAATCTAATTAAGTAAATAACCGACAATTAGTAATAATGTAAATTTGTAAAACAAGAGATAAGAGTTAGAAAGATCAAACCACAACACACGGATTTATAGTGGTTCAGTAACGAAGCTCCTCTTCGCTATACTCCACTCCTCGAGTACCCAACTCGAGAGTTCTCTTCACTATGCCAACAAACTCCCTTTATGCGGAGAAAACCGTACACATGTAGCTTACACCAATTTCCGACACTAAGCCAAATGTCGAGTCCTAATCTTAACTAGAACCAATCTACCACACACTTATATTTTGAGGCCTAAAATACTAACCACACTGATGTGTGCTAAAACACACATTATTTATAACCCGAAAAACACTATAAAAGGGACTAAAAACATGAAATATGCTTAATTATATTGCAAATATGTTTGGTTTATGTTTTTATGTCTTGCAGGTACAAGGGATTAAAAATAAAGCAAAAACGGAGACTTTCAGTTAAGATTTGAAGACGTTTACGCGTTTTTCGAGATCAAGACGAAGTCGTTAATATTTCCCGAGCATGCCATTGGAAAGAGCACGAAAATTCAAGTCCGACGGTGCTTTCATCTTTTATTGGGCCGGCCCGACACCATTTATATGGGTCAGACCGACCCATACTTAAAGGCTCAAGTATATTACCATTACCAAGCCCAATACCATTTTATGAGCTGGCCCAGCATACTCAAGCCCATTGTACAAACGCAGCCAGAATTAGTTGGGATATGGAGCCCAAGTGAAGTAAAAGAAAAAGCCTATTTTGCTATACCAGAGAAAAGCCTACTTTTGGCTGCTTAATTCAAACGCAGATATAGCAGCAGACGAATGGATATATACGTCTTTTTCATATCTTTGTCTTATGATTATATCTTCGAACTCATTTTTTCTTTTGGTCGTTTTTTTTCTTTTTTTTAGAGACTAGGAGTAGGGTACAAGTAGATTAGGAGTAGATTTTAATATTTCTCTTATGTATTGTTTTCATTTCCTTTCTCATGTAATAGGCAGGATTTAATTTGTAACGCACCGGTTAATTTGTTGAAATACAATTTCGAGAGGATGTGTTGTTGATGTTTCGATCGAACAAGAATGAGTTTCCCAGGTAGTATTGATATCGATTGCTTTGTTTTTCCGTTTACTCTCATGTATTACAGCTTATTAATCAAATAAGCTCTACCATAGCTTATTTTGGTTTCGATTTTGAATGGAGTTTTGGTTCGAGTTAGCTTATATATGGCTAGTTCGACTTTGGTTGTTTCATATAAGTACTAGATTTCCTATCCTTTTTGCTTAGATCTGAAGTTGTTGGTTTGTGCTTGCCGTATTGTTTTTTTAGTCTTGCTTCCTGTTGGATTAGGACTTGCTTATGTTGGTAATAATTAAGAGTGACTTTAAATGCTTATGTTTAGGTTTTAGAGCTTATTGCATTTTAGTTTCGTTTAAAGCTCGTTTCGATAGTAAAAAGTGCTTAAAGAGGTTTCGGCTTATTTTCTAATCATAGTATATTTAGATAGTTTCATTTAAGTTTAGAATAGTTTTTGAAGAACTTTTAAAGTAGCTTATTGTTACTAGCTTATTGTTTCGTTTTAACTTTACTTGTTTTGAGATGGTGAACCCGGTTCTACTCATGTGGCGAGGAGCTTACGGGTTGTATAAGCTAGCTTTATTTTCTAAGTTTATAGCTTAGTTAGATTTTACTAGCTTACTAGAGAATAAAGTTTTAAATACTTTATAATCTATTAAGTAAATAAAGTCTAAATGAGAAATAAACTTGGCATTTGGTTTAGTTTATATAATCGGACGGTTTATTCGTATCGGTTTCATCATTCGGGTTCTACTTTCTTTTCCTTTTTCTAATATTAGTAGTTTTAGCTTAATTACCTGAATATGTTTTTTTTATTATTGTTATGTTTATTATTGTTAGTTTAGTTTCCATGCTTAGTGAGTAGTTTAATCATATGCTTGTTAAGTAAGTTGGTGAATAGTGAATTAAGTGTGGAATTTAATAAGTGACTAGTGATTAATAATTTGCAAAAGCTATTTAGTTTAGTGTTTTATTTAGTCGAACGGGCAAAAGCCGTAAGATTAAGTAGGCATTAAAGTAGTAATTAATATCTTGATAAAAAGTTGTTTTCAATATTAAGCCAACGTTTTGAGGAAACGATTATTTAGACGGATATTAATTCGTCATTAAGATCTAAAACTTCACACTTAAGAATGTATTCACTTTTACTTAACAAGCATATTTCTCTTTATATTCTTCATTTTTAGTAGCTTGCTTATTAATTAGTATAATCTAGTTTATCGCTATCTTTAGTTTTAATTCAAAACCAAAAACCAAAAGATAATCAAGCATCAAATGACAAGCATTAACGTAAATCTCAATTCAATTCTCGTTGGGATACGACTCCGGAAGATTTAATTATTACTTTTTCTAAAAGCGATTCTTATTTCTAACGGGATACTTGATATTATATACATAACGGCAAGTACTTATTTATCGGCTATCAAAAATGGCGCCGTTGCCGGAGAGAGTTGTACGATTTTTACATGGTGTTTCGAGTTAGTGCCTTGAAGATCATTTCTTCGGAAAGTTTATTTTCGTATTTATTAAAAAAATAAAAATCCAAAAATATTTTCCTTCTTATTTTATTTTTATTTTTATTTTTCCTTTTCTTCTTATAAATATTAAAAATGCAAAAAATTATTTTTATTTTTATTTTTAATATCTTTATAAAAATATAAAAATATTCTTCTTTATCCTCTTATTTCATTTAATTCTTATCTTCTTTACCCTCTTATCCGTTTAATTCTTTATCTGCTATGTCTAACTCGGAAGCTTTAAATGAGCAACTGAGCAAAACTTTCCTGAGCTTTGAAACAATTTGAAAGACAAATATTATCTGGCCAATATAATTGCTCATGTTGTGGGGGTCCCCGAAATGGTGAAAATTGTCCCGGGTGTAGAGTTGTAGGGACGGGAAACGGGTTTGTCTATGACCAAAACCCTTATTCCTACAATGAAACACCTAATTTCTTTAACCAACCCCCACAACACCCGATTCAGACATACTTGTGTGAGTATTGTGGAGGAAATCCTTCACCGCGGGCTTTCGATTGTCACACATAGGGAACGCACCCGTCTATAGATCATTGGTCCTATTACAATCAAGACTTTGGTTTAGCCAACCTCCACTGATATTCTCCTGAGCCAGCCACAAAAGTTTGACTGTTGTGGAGTTTGTCTATGGAGGTCACCTTTTTAGTTCTGATTGTCAAAAGCCAAGGAATAACAACCCCATCTATGATCAGGTTCCTTGCTACAATCAAAGTTTTAGTGATGACCAACCTTAGTGTATATTAGCTCATTTTTATATTATTAGTATTATTAAAACAAAATCAAAAAGATAATCAAACATCAAATAAGAAACATTAACGTAAATCTCAATTCAATTCTCGTTGGGATACGACTCCGGAAGATTTAATTATTTCTTGTTCTCAAGTGATTCTTATTTCTTACAGGATACTTAATATTATATGCATACGGCTAGTACGTATTTATACGATATCAAAAAATGGCGTCGCTGCCGGGGAGAGTTGTACGATTTTTACGTTTTGTTTTGAAGTTGATGCCTTGAAGATCTTTTCTCTTTTGAAAGTTTAATTTCGCACTTATAAAAAAGTAAAAATAAAAAAATATATTTTCTTTTTCTATTTTATTTTCTTTTATATAAATTTTTTTAAAAATACCAAAAATATTTTTATTTTATTTTATTATCTTTACAAAAATCTAAAAATATTTTCTAATTCTATTTTATTTTTCTTTTAAATATATATTAGAACTATAATAAAAAATAAAAAAAATAAAAAATTCTTCGTTATCCTCTCTAGCGTTTAATTCTTATCTCTTTCTCTTCTCTTATTATTTAATTCTTCACGATGTTCTTTTCCCCGTCACCTACACCCTGCGGGGGTAGTGACCTTCTCTTGGGAGAGACCTACACCCTTCTTTTTCAATTTAATGATTCTCCGCCTGAGTATGAGACTTTTAGTTTTGATATTGAAGAGAAGAGTAGTGGCAGTACCACTACTCATTCTGATTATTCTCTTTCGGATTATGAAGCTTTCTATTTTAAAGACGATCATATTAAAGAGAAGAGTAGTGGCAGTACCACTTCTCATTCTGATCTTTCTCTTCTTGAATATGAATCGTTTCATTTTGATCTTTCGATTGATCCGCTTCCTCCTGCCGATAGGAGTGATTATCATCTTGAGGAGTTCGCCGATGAACTCGCTCACATCATATCTCCACCGGAGTATGATCATTTTTACTTTGATCTTGAGGACATTAGTAGTCTGGACCCTCGTGAGTCAACTTTAGTTATTGGTAAGTCTACCCTACTAGTCACACCACTTCCCGATTCTAAGGAAATTTCCTTAAAGGAATTGGAAAGATTTGATCCTTTTTTCTCCCTGACACAGTCGGGTGAGAAGACAAGAGTGATGGAGACCCCTTCTTTTAGTTCTCATCATATGCCATCACCCCGTCCTGCTGCATACTCACCTAAAGAGGTGATGTATTGCTATTACCATCCTCACCTCACATCGGGTGATGGATTTGACTATGGACCTAAAATGAAATAACACTAGAGTCAAGCTAGAGACTCGAATAAAAACAAGCGTTTCTCGAGAGGTAACTCGTGTTCTCTTTCTCGTTCTATCTTTCTTAGTGGTAATAATATATTAGTTTAGTAGTAGTATTAGTAATGAATAAGTGTGGGGGAGTGCTTCTCTCCATGTTGTGTTTCGTGGTTTCCCGTTTTTGTTTGCAGGATTCCTTAAGATCATGAAGACCCGTGCTTGTTTTCAATCCTCCAATCACTCGGTCTTCGATCATCTGCTTATTTTGGAATCCTTAATCATGATCATGTATATATTGTGTTTCCTCTTTCACACTTGGAATTACTAGCATTTGCCTTTTTCGTTCTTAAGTGTGGGGGTGACACCCGTCATTTTTGAACATTGAGGCCAATGTTCGATTCTAAGTGTGGGTGGGATTTCTATCGAAATATGATCTTGCTTGTGCCTTCTGTGTCCCTTGCAACCCCGTTTTAGCCAAAAAATTTCAATTTTTATTGTTCTATTTGTAGCTCTAAAAAATGATATAAATATAAAAATATTTAAATAAGTAGGCCCGTAGATCTAGGTTGCTTTTGACTTGATCGAGTTTTAAACTCTAGCTTTCCCCTTAGCTTTTTAGACTAAGCGTTTGCTTAACTTTAAAATTTTGCAAAGAACAAAAAATGATAGAGTTGAATATAAGTTGAGATGCTAAGCGTGGAGTAGTTAGATCTCTTTAGAGCTCATAGAGGTTAATTGTGATTTTTGCTCCCATCAGCTTAATAAACATTATATAATTGTTGAATAAATAAAGTTGCTTTGGTTTTTTCAATTCTTAGTTTAAGTCACTTCGTAGAGATTCCTTCTGGTGAAAGTAAGGTACACATCGAGGTTTTGTCAGTGTTGTGGGGAAATAGGCTACCGATTCCTGACGGCTCGCTATCGTTGTCTAGGTTGTTAAAAGACCACAGGACTTAAAATTTGGCTATAATAATAATAATGTAATAAACCAAAGCCGAAATAAGACTTCTGGATCATGGTCGGCTTGCATACCAATGTGACAGTCGTTTAAAGGGTGGAGGTAATAATAATAATAAAAACTGTGGGCTGATAAAAGTTTACTGCCTCTTGCCGACTCACAACCGATGTAGTAGTCTTCTAAATAAGGCACATAGTAATAATCCGAGACTGATAAAAGTTTGCTGCATCTTGC
>BQNB010062092.1:12396-36214 GCA_026074375.1 Tanacetum coccineum
TTAAAGCTAAGAACGGGAAATTCTTACCAAATCGGGTAAACGTAAAATTAATGACTTTGCTTAAAAATAAAAGTAGAAGTAAATTTCGGAATAAATAGTGACCTTAAATACGGAATGTTATAGATTGAGTCCATGCAAGATGAGTTGAATCAATTTGAAAGACTTCAAGTTTGGGAATTGGTTCTACGTCCAGAAGGAAAGAATGTTATTTCTCTCAAATGGCTTTGGAAGAATAACTGTGATGCAGGAAATATTGTGGTTCAGAACAAATCTCGACTTGTGGCTAAAGGTTATAAGCAAGAAAAAGGCATTGATTTTGAGGAGTCATTTGCTCATGTTGCTCGTCTTGAGGCTGTTCAGATGTTCATTGCTTTTGCTGCTCATAGGAACATCACTATCTTTCAAATGGATGTCAAAACGACTTTTCTCAATGGTCCTTTGAAAGAAGAAGTTTATGTCGACCTGAAGGGTTTATTGATGATGAATTTCCAAATCACGTCTACAGGTTGAAAAAAGCTCTATACGGTCTTAAGCAAGCACCTCGTGCACGGTTGTAAAGATGATTGTAAAAGCACATCAAGAGGATTGCAATTTTTAAGTGGAAAGCTCGTGAGTTGGAGTTCAAAGAAACAAGATTGTACTGCGATGTTTACTGCAGAAGTTGAATATGTTTCATTATCTACATGTTGTGCTCAAGTGATATGGATGCATACTCAACTGCTTGACTATGGATTTAAATACAATCGGATTCCGATGTATTGTGATTCTAAGAGTAGCATTGCTATTTCATGCAATCCAGTCCAACATTCTAAGACAAAGCACATTGACATCAGGTATCATTTTATTATAGAGTTGGACGATCCTGATAAGATCCAGAATTAGAGGGTGTAATACGATCTGTTAGGCCTCCGGTTCCTGTATCAATTGAGACTATAATGTATGAGACCTGCGCACTAAGGAAACAAAGCACCGTTAGGCTTACCGTAGGATTGTCTCCCACGATTATCCTCCGGCGTAAGAGTAAGTAATCGGTTTTAGGGTTTTAGTAGACAGTTAGGGTTATGAGAGCATACCTTGGATGAGAGCCTAGGTGCCCCTTATATTCTCACCGAACCCTAATGGGCTTTGTCCCATTAATTAGGTGAATAACCAAGAGGCCCTACAGCTTTTTTTAATAACTAGTGGGCCCTTCTCCTGATCATAACTCGTTCGTAACGGGTGTTATAAATACCTGCGCGCGTGTGCGCTGGTTGGACCTCATTAAATAGAACCCTCTCCACACATGGAGAGGGTGTTGGTTGCCATTTTTCTCATTTGAGTGTATGTGTAAACCTTCCACCTCTTTATTTCTCTCTAATAATCTTTCAACTCTTCTTTCTATCTTTCTACTATTTTGCTCTCTCTAATAATCTTTCAACTCTTCTTTCTATCTTTCTACTATTTTGCTTATTGGTATAGCTTATTGTTGTGAAATGGATTAAACTTTTGGGATAACAAATACCAACTAGAGGATCTATTTAGTAAGGCCCTTCCAAAAGAACGCTTTAAGTATCTAGTTCATCGCATTGGTATGAGATGTATGACTCCAACTCAGTTGGAAAGTATGACAAAGTCATCTTCGTGAAAAGATCATACATCACAATCATGTACATAAATATTTCAAAAATAACAAAAAGATTTGATACATTTTTCTTATTAAAAAAAATCTTGTTACTGAGTTTGAGTAGACATCTGTTTTACACTATCTAAGTTCATTACAACGATTGTAATTTCACTTCTTACTCAAACGTAAGTAGATAAATATGTCTTAGGTGTTTTTGATAATAAACTCTTTTTGATAATAAATATGTTCAAGGGGGAGTTCTTACAATTTTCATTCACAAACATCTTTTTGATAATAAACTCTCATGATGACTAAATTTGGAAATGTTATATTTTCGAGGGGGAGTTTTAGTTGAAAAAGTAACAATTTTTCATGTTCGGACTATGAATTTTATATAATTGTTATTTCAAGAGGAAGTGTTTGAAAAGATTCATTTTTAAGGGGGAGTTTGTGTAAATTTACAAAAAAAAAATTGGAAATGCTAAAATACAAGGACTGAATGTGTAAATTTTCCAAAAAAATTTACGGTAAATACTAAGTTCGGGACTGAATATGACAATCCAACAGTTTTCGGTTAAATAGTTTAGTACAGGGACTTAAAAATGTCAATTTTCCAAACTGTTTTCGGTGGCTATATAAAGGATTTTAATTTCATTTTTACTCTTTCTTTACGTTATCCTGTTATGAGTTGAGTAGAAAATCTGTTTTTACCGCTATCTAAGTTCATTACAACGATTGTAACTTCACTTCTTACTCAAACGTAAAGTGGATAATATGTCTTGGCTTTCTTTTTTACCAAATCCTGTTACCGAGTTTGAGTAGAAATCTGTTTTACGCTATCCAAGTTCATTACAACGATTGTAATTTCATTTCTTACTCAAACGTAAGTAGATAAATATGTCTTAGGTGTTTTTGAGTAATTTGGGATTACCGAGTTTGAACTCGGTAACGATGAAGTTTACCGAGTTTGTGTTATGATACCGAATCTGTTATTTTACCGAGTTTAGTTCTTTGTACACAGGTTATAATCGGTCAATGATTTAAACACTTAGATGATATTGAGTTTATGGTAACAAAAGTAAATATTTTTGAAACTCAGTAAAAAGTCTAATTGTCAAAATCGGTAAGGTCAAACTCGGTAGTCAACAAAAGTCAAAACTCAGTAAAGCTTAATGGTGAAAATCAGTTTCATTGTTTGTGGTTTTGTGAAAGCGTTTTGTATATGTAATAATGTTGTTGCTTCATGATTGTAATGCTTATTGTGTGAATGTCTGTGAAAAACAAAACGATCAGTTTCTAGTGTGCTGAAAATCTGACAAATAATTTTGGAAAAGAAACAAGTTTTCATGAATTCTATGCTATGAATCATATATGTCTATTCGTAATTGTTTAAGTGGACTAAGTCATGTCCGGTTTCGACCGTTTTCTGCATTGAACAGAATGAGGAGTGAGTGACTTAGTGTCCATTCAATTATTGAATTAGATGTGTTTGTATTCATGGTTTAGGCTTCATAATCAAATGTGAAAGAATCAAAGTTTTTATAAATTGAATATGTTAATTTCAAATCTCAATTGTTTAAGTGGACTAAGTCATGTCCGGCTATGGCCATTTTCTGCAATGAACAGAATGAGGAGTGAGTGACTTAGTGTCCATTCAGTTGTGGGTTTGTGATTACATTATTCAATTTATCAACATCATGAAAAGTTTTGTCACATGATTTTTGAAAAAGTTCTCAAAATCTGTTATTGTGTCAAAATGATACTCTTTCTTAAAACAATTTTAAGAAGTTGAAGGATTTCTCTTGAATTTTTCATAACTGTGTCTTGATTCAAATCAAAAGAGAAATCTTCATCCTTCTTGAGAGAGTATCATGTCACAAAGAATTTCTAGTGAGGATATTCTAAAAACAGAAAGAGAGAGCTAAATCCATACGCGAAAAAGCAAATCAAAAGTGTGTTCGAAAAAGAAATGTCAGAACACACAAAAATGGTAAATCAAAAGAATAATTCGAATAAAGCGTATGGCATGTGCTAGAAAAAGCAAGAACGAGCACATGAGAAAGAAACTGATCAAAGATATGTTCAAAAAGAATTGCCAGAACATATAAAAACAGACAGAGAGGAAAAAGACAAAAATGTCAAAAGAATTATTTGTTTCCTAACACCTCAATTGTATTCATTCAGTTATCATCATGGCACAACAACAACATGCAGCTGATGTTCATCCAGATGAACTGTGTCCTCCAAACAAGCGATATGACCTTATGGATGCAAACAAGAAGGTTGATTTGGAGCATGTGCAATGTCCATCAGAGAGCAAGATTCTGATGAATATTATTAAGAATCATCCGTTACGATTCAGCATTGCAGCTTCAGCATCTGTACCTTGGATTTATATGGCACAGTTCTGGCATACTTTGAAAGAAGACGGATCAAAGAATCGACTCAAGTTCTTGCTGGATAGAAAAGAGCTTACACTTACTCTGGATGACTTCAGAACAATCTTTCATCTTCCACAAGCAAATGATAACAATCATGCTTCGTTTGTGCCACCACCATCATTCTCTGATATGGTTCCATTTTACAAACAAGTGTTGGGATTTACAATGGAACTCAAGACTGTTTCTAATTTCAAGATATCTGGTCTTCTACAGCCTTGGCAGACGTTATGCAAGATATTCTCCAAGTGCTTGACTACACGCGTTACGGGATGGGACCAACCGCCGTTGCAGATAATGCAAATGTTATACTGCTTTGTCAATAACATTCATGTGGATTATGTGGAGTTAATGTGGGAAGGCATTTACTATTTGCTTCATCATCCTGCTACTTCAATCCCATACCCACGATTTACGAAGATCATCATCAGTCATTATATGACTATCTTTCCTGAGATTTCAAGGCATGCTCGAGATGCTTATTACAATCTTCAAGATGATGATATTATGAAGAATATCTTCAATTCAGGAAGAAACAAGAACAAGGTTGGGATGCGGATACCAGCATGGATGATCACAGATGAGATGAAGCTTACGGAGCATTATAAGATGTATGCAGAGGTGTTTGGGCTAGATGTTCCTCTGACTCAGTCACAGCCGACTGAGTCTACCCAGGGAACGCATAGGACACCTAGCGCCCCTAGGTCACCTAACCCTGCTACGGAGACAGCTGAGTCAAGTGTTCCAAAACGATCAACTGTGATCCGTTTTCGATTACCGTCAAGGCAATCTGCACGACTAACACCACCTGTTCCAGTGCCATCAGCAGAAAAAGCTGATGAGATGATTTTACAAGACATGATTCAAGTAAGTCTTGCTGAGCACAAGAGTCGTGAAGAACAAGAAGCAAGAGAAAATGTGGCACTGGTATACGAGCACTTGGCAGCTGAGGAGATTGAGAAGCTTGTTGAAGATTATGAGAATGTTGATGATAGTTCACCCCCTAGGCATGATGACACATCTATTCCCGGCACTAGGTTAGAGCCCAGGAGTGATAAGGAAAGTCTGGAGGTGGAGATTGTTTAGGAAAAGGAGGAAGAGACTACAAAGGACACGGAGGTAGAACCAGATAAAAATACTCCAATGGTAGATGTTACCAATATTGTTATACCTGTAAATGTTGATGATGAAGAAGATGAAATAACTGATGAGTGTTTGAATTAAGGAGAAGGGTGAGAGGGAAGAATGTAGAGGAGACTAGGATTTCACCAATTCCCTCACCAACTAGATCACCTAGAAATCTCTTTACTCTCGTATCTTCGGATACCGAGAAACTCCAAGAATTGACGGTTAATCATCCTACACCATCATCAGGTTCATCTGCACCAAAGTTAACAAAAACCAATCGTCTTCTATCATTGATCAAGGCAAAACCCAATTGATTCAAAAGATAAAAGAGTTTCTTTCATGAATTACAGGGACGATATGGTTACTTATTTGCACATCTCAAGAAAAGGTTCATGCCACGGACATCAAGTGATCAACTTGCTGATAATCTTCATGATGTCATGATGGAAACGCTACCCTCGTTGGTGAAAGAGAAAGTAACGGAGCAAGTTAAGAAGGAAGTTCCTGCGCAAGTTCGAGATCAAGTTCCTGTGTATCTTGCGGAAGGATTAATTTTGGAAAGGAAAACGACTAAAGAAGAGACAAAAAGATTAATCTCCAAAGCTATCTTGTAAGAACGTGGGCGTATGCAGGCAAATATATCATCACATATTCAAAATGCAATTGACAATGCTATTCCTTCTTTAGTTGATACATCTGTACGCAGTTATATGTCAGGTCATATTCTTCATGTTCATCCGGCACAAGTTCAATCATCCTCTGTTCCAGAACAACAATATCAATTATACCTTGCTATGAAGGATAATCCTCTGTTACAACAACAAGACATAGCAATCTGGTTGGCTCTCCAGATGAAGTTTGAGAAGACTCAGGTACCACAAACTGCTTGTAGATCTTCTGCCGTTCACACAAGAGATCAGGACGATCCTCATGATGATGCTCATCCTGAGGGGGAGAATAGTGCAAAAAGGCAGAAGACATCGGAGTATGAAGCATATGTATCTGGAGAGTCATCATCTGGACAAGTTAATGTAGAGGAACCAGGTCCTTCTACTTTAGGTAATCAAGAACAAGATGATGAATTTGATTTCTGGACTGATTCTTATGCTTCTGATGATGATGAGATTCCAACTAAGCAAGTAACACAAGACATCATGGAAGAAATATATTTGACAATTGATGAAGCTAAGTTAAAGAAGATGGCGGATGAGATGCTAAGACAAATATGTACTTCAGGAGATGAACATCTGTATCACATTGATCAGATGAAGAATTTCTTGCAAAGTGACATTGTTTGGGAAAGAAGAAAGGAAATTCTTGTCTCTCCACATCCACGAAAGATCACACCATTAGTTCAAAGCTGTCAAAGAGATCCTGAAGCTCCAGCACTATCTCTGATCAATCAAGACCTTTTGTACTTGAAGAAAGGAAATTCAGGTCCTGAGAAGATCGTTTTGTCACTTCATAAATTTCCAGCAATTGTCTTCAATGATGATGATATTGAAGAACGGACTTCCAGATGGGTTAATAAGTGTATAAAGAAGTTTAATCCTTATGCAAGATATGGTGTTGAAAACTGGAAGAATCCTCATGCGAAGATCTTCTACATAAGGAGACAGAAAGAACCTGGAAGACCGAAGGAAGAGATCTATTCAAACTCTAAGATCGTTCAAGTCATCAAGACATACTGGGAATTGGGTCATGAACATAAGTTTATCACAGAGATTGTGGCAAGAAGAGCTAATGATTGCATAGTGTCAATAACCGAGCCAGATTACAAGAACCTCAATAAGAATGACATTGAAGACATGTATCTGCTGATCGTGAATAACAAGGTACCTGATTATGCTAATACAGGATTGCTATGGTCTCTATCAGTGTTCATCAGGAGTTCAGTGATATGGGAAAGAGTGCACGATTTTCAACTTGGAATCGAAAGCTATCAACAGAAGATTAATCTCACTGCACCAACAATTACATTCCCAGGAATTGAAGAATATGATGTGTTTTCTATTGTCTATGAGCCCGTACATGGAATCATTTACACTAATAGCAAGAAAGAGAAAAGGGTGATGAGACATTCAGAGATACATAAGTTTTGTGATGCAACACTGAGAAGAACGCTTGAAGGACTAAAGAGTTATTATAATGATGTCAAGTATGGCTATGTGCAAAAAGAACTCACAAATGATGAAGTTGAGTTTCTTAAGTTGTTTGAAGAAGAGATTGAAGTTCGATTGAATTATCGAGATCAAATGAGAAGATGGGAGATGTACGTGAATGGAAGACCACTTGGACCAAGGAGGGAACGCCCAGAATAATCAACCCTTAGGGGGAGATTGTTAGGTTTATTGAAAAGTGTCGATTATGTGGTTTTATTATATTTTGTTATTAGACTTTATTTTGTTTAGTTTAATATAGCTTGTAATAAGGTTTATTATGCTTTAAGTAAGAAATAGCATAATAACCAAAGTCTAGGGACTAGTATTGACAAGTTAGGAAAATAAGGAAGGGAAGCCTCTCTCCCATTGCCTATAAATAGCCCTCTAATCTTCATTAGAGGGTGATGCCCTTGTAATTAACTCTCATTTTCCCTCCATAATAAGATTTGAATTTTCCCTTCACTTGCCCTCATTCTCTCTAATCTTACATGTTGATATGATTGATTCAAGATTCATGTGACCTATCAAAATTAGTAAGACTCATTGACATAACTTTAGAGACCTTAAATTTAAAAAATCATAAAAAGGTTGATAAAGAAATCAAGGAAGGTGTGGTTGCTACATGGTTAATTTGAAGCTATAGGAAGCAATTCGAGGAATATATGGAAATAAAAAGGCGATTAGAGGTCGACGGAGTTAACACCGATGTAGAATTCAATCCAACTAATGTTGAGTTTGCAAAATGGTTAGTTTCCAAATTTAATAACCATAAGATAATGGATCGATACACAAAGAATGCACTATGGCTTTATTGGATAAGAGGAGATGATGAAGAAGTATTAACTGATGATGAGTTTTTTGATCTTGAAGAGGAGAATCTGTGTGAAGGTAATGAAATTTCTAAAATCTTCAAGACAGAACTGGATATATTCCTCTTTAAGACACCTCTTTGCAAAGAATTCTAGGAGTTTAATCATCTTCTTCAGATTGACGTTGATGCGCTCACTGGAAATCTACCAGGATTTAAGACGTATGAAGATTACAAAACCACATGGTACTATGAATGGAATAATGAAGTGCCATGGGTTGATGAAAAACCATGGTTGGAAGATGGGATTGGTAAAGAACCTACTGATGATATATGTTATGAATGCAAGCCGCTTCATTTCAAAAGTGGACATGTTGAATGGCCCACTTGTAACTGGAGAGAAGATGGATATTGTAATGAAGGAGGTTTACCAGGAATGATTCGAGTAGGAAACATGATTTATTTTCAAGATTATGAGTGGTATGAAGGATTAGAAGATGGTGATTTAAAAGAAGAAACTTTAAAAAAAGCTATCTTGGAAGGATCATGGAGACATGAGAATAGAAAAGGAAAGAATTTTTACTCTTGGTTAAAAGAAAGTTTTGGTAATTATCATAAACTTGATTATGAATTAATGTTGAAGTTAGAAGAATAATGGTGGGGAAAGAAAGAAGAGGAAGAATCGAGTGAAGATGCTTGGAGCAATTATTTACCTAATGATAAGTGGGAGCATTATGAACATACAACTTACATAAAGACCTATGTCAATTCTAATTATGACACTTATAACAATGTTTGTTTGTTTAAGAATCATTTAGGAATAAATAAGGATAATGATGTAATTCAAACGAATCAAGAATGGTTTTATGATCATGATCTAATAGGAGATGATGATGATGATATCAAGGACATAGAAGATTACTTGATTCCAAATGATGCACCTTACTATATTGATGAAGAGGAAGAAGGATTCAAAGAAAGGAGGAGCAAATTACTTGGGATACCTTATAAGAAACCACCAACGTTTAAATCTGAAAAGTTTGAGGTCATAAAATACTCATTCAGACCAGCGGAAGAATATGTTGCTATTAGGGAGTATGAGTATGATATTTAGGTAAGAACTGAAGAAAATGTGTCTCACGTCTACCAAGAGATTTTTCACAAGAAAGATGAAGGGTGGTTCGTGACGAGTACAACGTAAAACTGAAGGGAGTCTAACTTAAAGACTCTTCAATAAACAAAAGTATTTGTTGGGAGACAACCCGAAATGTTATTTCAATTTTTGTATCGAGTCTGTCTGCCCAGTATGTCGATATGGCGTATTCAACCCAATGAATATGTCGTATTGAATACCCTGGACACATTATCTTTTTAGTTTTTAGTACTTTTAAAACTTTATTGTCAGACTAGTCAATACAGCGTATTTAGAATTCTGAACGCAATGTATTTGACCTCTGACCCGTATGTGACAACCCACATTTTCAGGTCATTTTACGTCAATAAACTCAAACTATTTACTTTGAACTTTTACATGTTTGCTTTTAATTATAACCGTTAAGTTAAATCGCGTAAACCGAAAATCAACAATTAACGTAAACCGACATTGAACAAATTAAGTTTACGTCAAATAAGTGTTTTATAATTATTACAAAGATAATTTATAACTTTTCGTATCTTATTTTTATACTTTACGTAAAACGTTTACGTTTCACGTTATGATCTTTCATGCATGCATGTAAACTATACCACCTTTACCAATACCCTCAATATTTATACCTTATAAAAAATTAAACATTTCTCTCCCCCATTTCTACCTATTTGGACCGGCCCCATGTATCATCACACACAAAATAATATCAAAACTATACTACACTAGATAATATTAAAGTACTCATCAACTCTTACTAGCTTTCTTACACATTCTTACTTAAACTCTTACACTAGCCAACATCTCATCTTTTTCTTACCAAAACCCTTACAAGCCACACCCCCCCCAAATTTCTTGGATAACTGGTACTTGTGTTTCCTAGATATTTATCTTATATAAATACGATGCATCAACTAGCTAATTCACTTACATTTTACACTTGCAAAAATTTAACAAAATCTCCCTTTTCTCTCAACATAGCCCACGGCTCAAAATAAGCCATAACAAATCCATTTTTTTCCATTTTCTTTATATTACAAGCTATCTAGTGTGTTCAAGGTTAATATCTAAGGTGTTCCAAGGTGATTTCAAGATTGGGTTTCAAGAATTAAGTTAGGGTATCATTATTTAAGTTGGGGGTTTTATAAGGTTTTTGGGTTAAAAATCAAAGCCTATGTTTCATTTTGTGTTCATAAGCTTTATAAGCATACTCTATCTTCTTTTGTGATTTTATTCATCTTGATTATCTTTATACATGTTTCTATACTTACATTATTTATTTTTGCACATATACATCTTGATTATAAAGTTATATCACCAACTAGTAAACTTTTATAAATAATTGTAAAGAAATCAAGGACAATACTTACTTATGATTATTAAACATGTTGTCAAGTTTGTTATTTATAATCTAGCTTATTTTTCTAAGTTATTTCATTATATTGTGAAGTTTTGGATGGGATTAGGTTAGTTTGTATGTGTTGATTGTAGAAGAGGTTGAAATGGTTAGATTAGAGGTTGTTGTTTTGTAAAAATGAGGTTAAAATTATAGTTTTGAAGTGTATAAAGTACCCCTAACGGCAGCTGACTTAGGCAGTAGAGATATGGATTTTTCTACGAGTTAAAACCCTACAAATATGTTAGTAACGATTCCGAGCATATAGAGAACTCGAAAAACTGATGTAAAACAAAAAAGTTATGGTCAAACAACAATACCGGCAAATGCAGTTTTTTATATAATCTGGAAGAATTGGTTTTCATAATTTTGATCCCATTCGACTCCGAACCGGCTTAACTGTAAAGCTAGAAACTTTCTCGGAATGATTTTTCGGTAAAGAATCAATAGTTTTAAAGCCCGAAAGTGTAAAACGGAAGAGTTATTCTTAATCAAACTTGGACTATTTTTTGGACAATGACATAAAATTTCCTACACACTGTTTACAAGTTAAGAATGCTGTTAGGAATAGTAATTTGGGTTTTCGGACGTTTTCGGGTCCGTTTGGACTATAAAAAACCTTAGGAAATAATATAGTATCGCTTATATAATATTTATACGTGTTTTAAACTTTATAAATTAATTTTACTATATATATATTATCATTGGAAAAACAATAAAAGTGGTAAACTTAGCGTAATTATTATTTTGACTAATAAGCTAAAACTAAAACTATTAGTTGGTGATATAACAATATAAAATATAGTGCATTATTTTCATATTCACTAGTATTATTCTAAATCGACCTATAATTAAATAGGTTGCATACCGGTCATTTGTGACGACACTCCTTGTTGATTTTCCATAGTCAATACCATCTCTTAATGTGAGATTTCATAGCCCCACATTTTACCTACTTATTTACTCGGGTTGAAATTACATTGCTCATTTTTACATTTGAACACAAGTACAAATTACTCGTTTACGGATTGGTCTAAGTACCCTTAACCTATGACTTCTAGTACGCTCTTTTTCATGAACCGTTAATTACCTCGTGTAAGCACGAATGTTATGAATAGATCTATTGGGATTGACATCCTCGCCAGGTTTGACTGAGTACATGTCAAATGGGCGCAGTTTCATTTGAGATACATTGCGGATGTCCCAGGTTATGCACCCACATAGGCTTTTATTCTTGATTATAGTTAACGCTTCGGTGTCATGAGTTTAGACAATAGTAAATGCATTTTGTGTGACTTTGTATCTGTTATATTGTCATATTGTCATACACGCTTTAAAATCTTGTGGGTCACATTTACAATCTTATAAACCTACACCAACTTTATTGTTGACACTTTTAGCAATGCTTTTCTCAGGTGCTTGATTTCTATAGCTTGCTTATGGTGTCTCATTCACGAAGTCTTTTCTTTCATTATGTTGATCATTTGTGTAACTTTTGAACTACTAGTACTTTTGGGTTTAAGTATTGTAATGTACTCGGTTGAAAACTTATTCCGCTTTGTTAAATTCAAATGATCACTTTTCAAAACGACTCATATAGAGGTCGTTCTTTATTATGTGTGTTATGATGTTATGAAGTCACTCACCCCCTATTACCTTTCTGGCTGTGACCTTTTTTGGTGTTTACCTTTCTGCTGCGGACCTATTTTGGGGGTGTGATTGTTGGTACAGAGCCATGGTTATAGAAGAACTAGGATGCAATAGTAGGGCCTAAATATAAATGTTATCAATTGCATTATCATCATTACATCATACACTCTCGCTGCTACATAACTATTATGCTCTTTATGTTTCGATTACCTTATAATATGTTCGCACTCAATTGCTTCTCTTATATAAGATTACTTTATATAAACCTTTGGTTGTCCACTTCAATCATGTCTTCGTCAACATCTCACGCTCTGTTACTTACACCTCTATGTCCACGACGTTTCGTACCCCAATCATCTGGTTATTCATTGCTGTATGCATCCGATTCCCCCCCCGACCCTCTCCGCTCCCCCAGTCTCACCCCAAAACCTAGATTGGCACAAACTTTCTTACCAAATCATCGCTTTGATAACCCGAGCGTACCTTTGCACCCATCCGCATGATGCCATCTTAGAAGCATAGCTCAAGTTCAGCCCAAACCCACTAAGTGTCACCTAAAGTTCTGTTACCAGATTAACTCGGCAGATTGAGCCGATAGAGGGGATCTTGAGACGGATCTAAGAAGGAGGGAGAAAACCCAGAGGAGGAGCCCTTTGAGGAGGAGGCTCCCCATAGTCCGATCATCTCCGCATTCAGCCTTACTGTTTACTTATGAGGGAGATGAGCCATTGAGGAGGATGAGGTGCTCCTACACCATGATCACCCACTTCTCCCACCATATCATCACTCTATCCTTAGACTCGACTCACGTAGGGCACAAAAAGATGGTTAGTCCCCGTACTCCCTTTACCATCATCTTTGATGCGCACATCGAGGATGGCATACTGCACCTGTATATCCCATTACACCCCCATCTCTCCTATCACCCTATCATATCCACTACCCAAGAGTTACTATACTACCACCACCTACACGCATAGATATTCATTCTCGAGGCTAAACATGCCGCCTCAGAAGGGGAGCTAGATTACCTCTCCATCTTATAGGTTTGAGATTAGGAGAGTTCAGCAGCGCATTCTTTCGGACAGCATTTTTGGCTATTTCCCGAGGTATTGAGTATGATTTTAATCTCCTTATTATTATTACCCAACCCCCTCGCCCCACGGATATATCTTAACAACTACACAATACAAATCAATTAATCCATTGTATTTTATTCCTGTGCTTCACTATGTGAAGCCCATTGATACTTTCATAAAATCTCTCCCTCCAATCCATTCTGATCTTCATACTACTCAAACAAACCTATATATCTCCCCCCAATTTCCTATCAGTTCTACACCCACTCAACCTGCTAGGCACTCCCTCTTGCTATCGACAGGCTTGGGATATACAGGACAATGGTTAGAGTAGTAGCAGCAACAGAGATTTGATAAACATGACAGGATGACTAGGAATTATAAGAAGAGACAGACATGCTTGGGATTTACCGAATGACATGACATCGATGGCAGTACGCTGTTAGTGTTATTTAGCTATATGTATACGGATTGTTAAGCTTTTGGGTAACTCCCAGCTAGTGGGTTCGTTAGGAACTTGCATTTCTTATTTTATATCCGAACCTATTATGTATGTTTACAATGTTGTTATATATGTAGTCGATTTGTTTATTTCACTGTCCTCATTTTTATATATCTCTGCGTGTGATGATTTTATTTTTGTTTGGGTGATCTTTATTTTGTTATCTGTTTTGTAATAGAACAATGGCACAGAATCGACGAACTCGACAAACCCAATCCCAAATAACCAAGGTAGAGTCAACCAAACCGAGCTGGACCAGCTTGTTACTCAGCGTGTGGCTGATGCACTTGCTGCTATGGAAGCAAATTGATCTAGCACCCAGGGAGATACCAATACAACTGCTACCACTACTCGCACATGTTCTTCTAAGGAATTTCACAGTTGTATGCAAGGGAAATTTAGTGGAATTGAAGGTGTAGTGGATAACTCGTTGGTTAGAGGAAACTCGAGTTAGTAATGGTGGAAGTTAGTGATAATGTAATGTATGCAGGTGCTCCATGTCTGGATGGTGCACTAACATGGTGGAATTCCTATGTCCGGACATAGTGTATTGATGCTACAAATTCAATTCCCTTGAGTGACATTTAAGTAGATGTGATCAGGGAAGTACTGCCCTTGAAGCGAGGTGTGGAAAATGGAAAATGAACTATGGAATTTGAAGGAGAAAGGTACAAATGTCGTTTCCTACACTCAATGTTTCTAAGAATTGGCATTGCTTTACCAAGAAATGGTCACACCTGAGACCCGAATGATTGAACGTTACATTGGAGGGTTGAGTCAAAACATCAAAGGAAATATGACTTCATCAAAGCCAACAGACATTCATGAGACATCCCACTATGGCTCAAAACCTGATGGATCAAGTGACACAAGATCTGGGTGTGAAGAATGTTGATAACAAGAGTAAGTGGGAAGGAAATCACAACAACAACAATAACAACAACAACAATAACCACCACCACAACAACAACAACAATTACAACCAGAACAAACGTTAAGAAGTGGCCAGGGATTACACCGCTGGGCCAATTGACAAGGGTAAGTATGCTGGAAACCTACCCCACTGTAGTAAGTGTAACCGTCATCACAAAGGACCTTGCCCGCCCACTTGAAATAACTATGGAAGGGTAGGCCATATGGCCAAAGACTGTAGTCCCTACCCGTACAGCATAAATCTGGGGAACCAAAACAACCAGAGGAATCCACCTACCTACTATGGTTGTGGACAAAAAGGGAATTTTAAGAATGAATGTCCAAAAGTATGGAACTAAGGATGAGGAACCCAGATCTAAGGGCAACTAAAATCGTAGAAACCAGAACCAGAACTAGAACTAGGGAAACCGAAATGAAGGAAACAATGGTCAGGAAAACCTGAATGGAAATAGAGCTCGTGGTAGAGTGTACGGGTTAGGAAGAGATGCAACTGTTCGAGACAACAATGTTGTCACTAGTACATTCCTCATCAATAATCATTATGCATCTGTCTTGTTTGATTCCTATTCTGATAGGAGTTTCGTATCGACCACTTTTAGTGAATACCTTAATATTGTACCTACTACTCTAGATACTATATACCATGTCGAATTAGCTGACAAGAAGTCTGTAGCAACTGATACCATCTTACGAGGGTGTACCCTACACTTGCAAAACTATCCCTTCAACATTGATCTAATGCCTATAGAACTCAGAAGCTTCAACGTCATAATCGAGATGGATTGGTTTTCAAAATATCATGTTGTGATCGTACGTCACGAGAAACTTGTTCATATTTCTTACAAAAATGAAGTGCTGCTAATACAAGGAATTAGAAGTAGGGTTAGAAGCGAATCCAGACTGAGCATTATTTCATGTTTCAAAACTCAGAAATACATAGAGAAAGGATGTCCAGTATTCCTGATTCAAGTAACGGAAAACGGAACAGAAAAGAAGCAACTCAGAGACTTACCTATCGTGAAAGATTTTTCGGAAGTCTTTCCTGAAGACATGCCTGGACTCTCACCCGCTCGTTAGGTCAAATTTTTAATTGATTTGGTGCCTGGAGCTGCACCAGTTGCACGTGCACCTTATAGATTAGCACCAGCTGAGATGAAAGAAATATCGGATCAATTGAAGGAACTCTCAGACAAAGGGTTCATTATATCAAGTTCCTCGCCTTGGGGAGCTTCAGTCTTATTTGTCAAGAAGAAGGACGAATCCTTTTGGATGTGCATCGATTACCGTAAGTTAAATAAACTTACCGTGAAGAATCGATATTCGTTACGCAGAACTGATGATTTGTTTGACCAATTGCAAGGATCAAGCATCTACTCAAAGATTGACCTAAGATCAGGTTATCATCAATTAAGAGTTAGAGAGGAAGATGTTTCTAAGACAGCTTTCAGAACCTGTTACGGTCACTACGACTTTCAAGTAATGCCTTTTGGGTTAACCAACGCACCGACTGTGTTTATGGATCTGATGAACCGCGTGTGCAAACCCTACTTGGATCAGTTTGTGATCGTGTTCATCGATGATATTCTTATTTACTCTCGCAATGAAGAAGAAAATGGAGAACATTTGAAGACAATCTTGGAGCTGCTTAAGGAGGAGAAATTGTACGCTCAATTTTCCAAGTGTGAATTTTGGATAAACACGATACAATTCCTTAGACACGTGATTGATAGTAAAAGCATTCATATTTATCCTGCAAAGATCAAGGCCATTAAGGATTGGGCATATCCTACCACTCCTACTAAGATACGCCAATTTCTAGGTCTTGTAGGCTACTATCAGAGATTCGTAGAAGGATTCTCAAAGATTGACAAATCCTTAACCGAGTTGACACAGACGAATAAGAAGTTTGACTAGGAAGAAGAGCAGGAGGCAGCTTTCAGCTCTTAAAATAGAAACTCTATGACGCACTAATTTTGGCACTACATGAAGGTAGCGATGACTTTGTAGTCTATTGTGACGCGTCGCATAAAGGTTTAGGTGTTGTTCTAATGCAAAGAGAGAAAGTCATTGCATATGCATCTAGACAACTAAAGATTCATAAGAAGAACTATACAACACATGATCTGGTATTAGGATCAGTAGCATTTGCTCTAAAGATTTAGAGACACTATTTGTATGGTAAAAAGTATAATGTGTTTAATGATCACAAAATCTTGCAACATATCCTAGATCAGAAGGAACTCAACATGAGGCAGCGACGTTGGTTAGAATGCTTAGTGATTACGATTGTGAAATTTGTTATCACCTCGGAAAAGCAAACGTCATAGCAGATGCTCTGAGCAGGAAGGAGATGATTAATCCTCAGAGTTAGAGCCTTAGTAATGACCATTAACTTGAATCTTCCGTCTCAAATTCTTGAGGCACAGATGGAAGCAGTTAAACCAGAAAACATCAAATCCGAAGACTTGGGCTGTATGATAAAGAAACTTGAATCCCGTTCTGACGAAACCTTATGTTTGGAAAATAGAAGTTGGTTACCATGCTTTGGTGACCTTAGGTCTTTGATTATGCACAAATCGCATAAGTCAAAGTATTCTATCCATCCGAGTTCTGACAAGATGTATCACGACCTCAAGTAACTATATTGGTGGCCGAACATGAAGTCCGTCATTGCCAAGTGCTTGACATGTTCGAGGGTTAAAGCTGAATGTCAAAAACCGTCCAGTCTATTGGTACAACCTGAAATACCACAATGGAAATAGGAAAGAATAACGATGGAATTTATCACGAAGCTACCAAAGAAATCAAGCGGATATGACAAGATTTGGGTCATAGTTGATCGTCTTACAAAGTCAGCCCATTTCTTGCCAATGAAAGAGACTGGCAAAATTGAAAAATTTACGAGGCTGTATTTGAAAGAAGTAGTCTCCAGACATGGAGTGCCGATATCGATAATTTCCTACCGTGATGGTCAATTTATATCAAGATTTTGGCAGTCGCTTTAGGAAACTTTGGGAACTCACCTAGACATGAGCTCGGCATATCATCCGCAAACTGACGGACAAAGCGAGAGGACAATACAAACGTTGAAAGACATGCTGCGAGCCTATGTGATCAACTTTGGAAAAGGTTGAGATAGACATCTACCTTTGGTAGAGTTCTCATATAACAACAGTTATCACACCAGCATCAAGGCTACACCATTTGAAGCACTTTATGGTCAAAAGTGCCATTAACCTATTTGTTGGGCTAAGGTTGGAGATGCCCAACTCACCGGTCCAGAAATCATTCACGGAACAACAGAGAAGATCGTTCAAATACAAAACTAAATGCAAGTTGCACGTGACCGATAAAAGAGTTATGCTGATAAGAGGCGTAAGCCCCTTGAGTTCTAAGTTGGAGACAAGGTCATGCTGAAAGTTTCACCATGGAAGGGAGTGATCCAATTTGGAAAGCGTAAAAAGTTAAACCCCTGATACATTGAACCATTCGAAATCTTAGCGATGGTTGGTCTGGTAGCTTACCGACTTGATATACCACAAGAACTGTCTTTCACGTCTGCAATCTGAAGAAATGCTTATCCGACGAAACACTCGTCATACCTTTGGAAGAGATCCAAGTTGACGATAAGCTTACCTTTGTCGAAGAACCGGTAGAAATCATGGACCTCAAGGTCAAACGACTCAAGCAAAGCCGTATACAATTAATAAAGTTTGATGGAACTCTAGAAGAGGTCCAGAGTTCATGTGGGAATGTGAAGACCTATTTTGAAACAAGTATCCGCATCTCTTCACCAACAACTCGCCGGGAGGAAACTCAAATTGAATTTCAAGACGAAATTGTTTTACGGAGAAAGACTGTGACAACCTACATTTTCAGGTCATTTTACACCAATAAACTAAAACTATTTACTTTGAACTTTTATGTGTTTGCTTTTAATTATAACCGTTAAGTTAAATCGCATAAACCGAAAATCAACAATTAACGTAAACCGACATTGAACAAATATAAGTTTATGTCAAATAAATGTTTTATAATTATTAGGAAGATAATTTATAACTTTTCGTATTTTATTTTTATACTTTATGTAAAACGTTTACGTTTCGCGTTATGATCTTTCATGCATGCATGTAAATTATTCCACCTTTACCAATACTCTTAATTATTTTACCTTGTCAAAAATTTTAACATTTCCCTCCCCAATTTATAACATATTTGGACCGGCTCCAATTATCATCAACATAAAGTAATACCAAAACTATACTAATACAGATAATACTAAACTACTAATCCAACTATTACTAGCTTTCTTAACCTTTTACATAAACTGTTACACTAGCCAAACATCCAATCTTTTTCTACCAAAACCCTTACAAGACACGCCCCGATTTTCTGGGATAAATTAGTATTGTGTTTCTAGATATTTATCCTAGATAAATATGATGCTTCAATTGTTTCACTCTTATTTTACACTTTCTAAAAATTCAACAAAATCTCCTTTTCTCTCAACATAAGCCACGGCTCAAATAAGCCATTCATTCCTTTGTTTTCCATTTTCTTGATATTACAAGCAATATACTGTGTTCAAGGTTAATATCTAAGGTGTTCCAAGGTGATTTCATGCTTGGGTTTCAAGAACTAAGTTAGGGTTTCATTGTTCAAGTTGGGGTTTTTATAAGGTTGTTAGGTTAAAAATCAAAGCCTAGGTTTTATTTTGTGTTCATAAGCTTTGTAAGCATACTCTATCTTCTCTTGTGATTTTATTCATCTTGATTATGTTTATACATGTTTCTATATTAACATTATTTGTTTTTTCACATAAACATCTTGATTATAAAGTTATATCACCAACTAGTAAACTTTTATAAATAATTGCAAAGAAATCAAAGACAATACTTACTTATGTTTATTAAACATGTTATCAAGTTTGTTATTCATAATCTAGCTTATTGTGAAGTGTTGGATGGGATTAGGTTAGTTTGGATGTGCTGATTGTGGAAGAGGTTGAAATGGTAAGATTAGAGATTGTTGTTTTGTAAAAATGAGGTTAAAATTATAGTTTTAAAGTGTATAAATTATAGTTTTAAAGGTAAAAGGGCCAAATCCCATGAAAGGGTCCATGGCTGGCCACTATAGGAGTATAAGTACCCTCTTCATAGCTTGGAGAAGGTGTTGGTTGATTTCATTTCTTACATAATTTAACCTAATATTATCTTTTTACTTTCTCTCACTAGAAACCTTCCTCCCATTCCTTTCTCTCTCTAGTTTTTCATTGATTGGTTAAGTGGTTAGATAATATACATATTCTACAATTGGTATCAAGAGCCATAAGGTGATTTTAGGTGAGGTAGTAAGGATTTGATATCCCCCGTCTCGCCTTAGTGCGTTTTTCCTGTTTGCTTTTTTGGTCCGTTTGTGTTCGAACTACAAAACAAAAAAAAGTTTTCACTTTTTGTGGGTTTAAAACCATAAAGCTTCCATTTTTATACTACTTCTATCTTAGTATAAGCTAGTTGTACAAGAAAAACTTTGAAAAACATCAAAAAATTCCATCTTTTTGAAGGTTTTTGGTTCGAAAGGCTTTTTGTACTCAAAATCTTGATTTCAAATTTTTTTGTGTTAAAAACCATAAAGTTTATGTTTTTAAGGTTCTACTAGTCTTAGGATAGTAAGTTGTACAAGAAAAATCAAGTAAAAATGTCAAAAGGTGTGTCTTTAAGTGTTTTGAAAAAGTGTGTTTCAAATTACACTAGGAGAAGTATACCAGGCGAATTATACTAGGAGAAGTATACTAGGCGAATTATACCACTTTGCTTGGGTGAATTATACATTTCTCTTGGGTGAATTATACCACATTCATTAGGTGATTTATACGTTTTTTTCTTTGATTTGTAAAATCCCGTGAAATTTTAACTTATTTTCCCGGTTTTATCAAGAATTGTAAAATCCCGTGTAATTCTATTTCTTCATCACTTAAACAATACATTCACTTTACATAACACCTCTTAATCACTGACACGATTCAAAAGTTATCTTTTTCATTTAATAAATCAATTCAAAATGACAACTTTAGTGAATTTTATGATCATTTCTGGTGCGGACAACCGTCCTCCCATGTTGGAAAAATTATGTTGATTATTTGGAAGAGTTCGTAGGATCATATTCACTAGAGAGATAGGGAGAAAGAGAGAATGATTCTTAACTGAGTACTAAATGCTCCACTTGTATGGCCTACTATTGTTGAAGAAAAGGGTACCACTAGGACAAAGAAATATGAAGAACTTTTAGTTACAGAGAAACTTCAAGCTGACTGTGATCTTAAAGCTACCAACAACGTTCTTCAAGGTCTTCCACCGGATGTGTATGCCATTGTCAATCATCATAAAGTTGCCAAAGAGATATGGGATAGAGTTAAGCTTCTTATGCAAGGCACAAAATTGTCATTACAAGAAAAGGAATGTAAATTGTATGACAAGTTTGATAAGTTTTCATTTGTGAAGGGTAAAACACTGTATCAGTACTACTGGAGATTTGCTCAACTAATAAATAACATAAATGTCATCAACATGTCAATGAGACCAGTTCAAGTGAATATGAAGCTTCGGGACAGTCTACCGCCAGAATGGAGCAAATTTATGACGGATGTGAAGTTGGCTAGAGATTTTCATACTACTAACTATGATCAATTGTATTCATATATTGAACAACATGAGGCACATGCAAATGAAACTCGCTTGCTGCATGAGCGATACCAAGATTCTCTTGCATTCGTTGCCAATTTCAATCAACCACCTTCTCACATTACCAACTATCATTCTCCATACAACACTACACAGTCTCCTCAACAAATAAACACAATGATTCTACAAGTTTACCATCCTCAATCATATTAACCAATGAACGCAGCACCTCATCTATCACAACCACAAATCAGTCATTCATCCATTCCACCATCACAACAAAACGAGTCTCATATGGATCATCAAACCTCATCTGTTACACAAATTGCTTATCATTCACCTCCAGTTTCAACAAAACCAATGACTGAGTTCCCTCAATTGGACTATGTTAGGCTATTATTTCATCACCAAAACACATAGAAATCATATAAACATAGAGAGAGAAATATCTTGAGAGAGAAAGAGTAAAAAGAAAATGGAAGGCTTTCATACATTAAGAAAAATGAGAACCAACACCCTCCTAACATGCTAGGAGGGTTGTATTTATACTACACAGAGTATGGACTCCTTGTTGGGTCGTCTAGGCCTTTAATGGACCGAACTAATGGGCTTTAGCCTGACACCTAACCCTAATTAGCTTAAAATGAATTCTCATAAATTATGTTTTCCTATACAAGGCTCAAGAATATATAATGACCATCACTTTACATAAAAACACGGCTAACAATCTCCCCCTAAGGGGTGGTCATTGAACTTATGGCTTCACGGCTTGTGACGTCTTGAATCTTGAAGCCTTGTGTTCTTGGGAATTTTTTTAAAGTTCCTTTTGCATGCTTGTGATCTTGGATCTTGATCTTTGACTTGATATCTTTAAACTTAATCTTGATATCTTGGTCTTTGGCCTTAACTTAATCTTGACTCTTGAGATCTATAAATCTATATCCTTAAATCTTATGCCACCTTGCGTTCTTGTGTCTCTAGCCTCATGCTCATTGTCTTGAAAGCTTGCTAACAATCTCCCTCAAAATTTTCTTTGACATGATTACTTGTACCACATAATAGACGAAGTAGTACTTGATCCACTTGTAAGATATATCTTTGTTATTTCCCGACAATCTTGTCAATTATGTTCTTTTGAGGAAGTGCTTGTACATCAGAGATCGCATAAGACATTGACACATATACTTGAGCGTTCATCATGTATTTATCTTTGTAGATTGAGCATGAGGTGGTGAATCTTGACTCAGCTAGAATGAGGTTGTAACGCCGTCACTTATACCTGAAAATTGATGTTAGTAATAAACATCAGATATAGACGAATATGGATTTGTCATTCATCTTAAGTTCAATTACATTAACCTCCAGTTCTGTGAGGACCGTTTTACAGTCTAAATATTGTAACAGTGATCAGGTAGGCTCAATTTAAAAGAACCTCATTGACAGGATTTCTAGCTCGAAGTGTTATATCCTCTAACGTGATTGCATTAGATTCACCGTACTTGCTTGTTCTGATTATTAGAACGTCTCAAAGCAGACAACACAGTAAGAGTGAATTAGTTAGTTACTCTTTGACTCATTGAGTCATCAATTCATTTATTGGACCATTATTGATATCAAGTTGACACAAGCTTGATTCATGTAGAATATAATAAGTCACCTACCACAGAGCTATTTGATGTTAACTCTGGAAGGATTTCCATTCATCACTATGAATACTAAAGAGTATCACTCTGAATGTTCTGGCAATTATCGCCAGGATAATGCGTAGGACTCTTTAATACCAAATGTTGTATAATTATGTACGACATTTTGTATATTGGAAATTTGTGTCCTAGTGAGATTTTTGATAGATCTCGTTGGCTCTAGACTCTATAAGTGCACTTTTGTTATTTGGTGATCGGAGGCTGGAATGGACTGTCATCTTTTTAATATCAACGATATCGGAATGAGAAAGCTGATAGAGCTTGTTGAACTCTGTGAGAAATGAAACAAACTTCTTTTGAGAGAAGCCGGAGTAGCTGGGATGGGCTATGCTTTTCATCACTGGGTCCATGATTACTTGTCTTTAATATCATAATCATCTTTGTAATTACCGATAGATTATGCATTGACTTGGTTTCTGCCTAAGTTTGTGTGGAGGGCTTCTTTCTTTTCTCCCTTTATCCATACTTTTCTTTTTCATTCTTCAACCCCTTCAATGTTAAACCAACGCGTCCTCGTTATCACCATGTTGGGTTTGTTCAGGCGATAACTCATGCCTTGGATAACATTTTTCCCAATCTTACTTTACTC